>CM040125.1:6407259-6605020 GCA_022559845.1 Amorphophallus konjac | reverse complement strand
AGGTAAAAGAAAACTATTTTGGTACAATTCTACGAAACATATAGAGATTTTTACACATATACACTTATAAATATTAGTTTTACCAAATAAATCTCTAATTTAGACATGTTGTCAAAATACCCTTCATATTGCTTAAATAATTACAATTATACTCTTGCAACTTTTGGTCATCAATGTGAGGTGAATATTCAAAAAAAATATACAAACGGCAAATGTTATGGTACGTGAAATCATGGTTTGCCGTCCCGGCCCGACCCGCATCGACCCGCACGACCCGACCCGACCCAGGCGGGCGCCGGGTCGCACGGGCTGTGGGTCGTGGCCGGGACGCAGTGGACCTCACGGTCCCGTGCGTCCCGCCGCGTACCGGAGCGAGTCGAGGCGGGCCCGGTGTGGTTCGTGCGGGACGGCGCGTACGTGCCGGGTCGCCCATATAGCGGGCCGGGGTGCGGGCGGGTCTGCCATCCGCAGCGGCTTGAAGGCGGTGGCCGGCAGGTGTGGGCGGTGCAAAGCGACGGCGGACGGCACCGGGCGGCGGCGACGACCGGCGATCAGAGGTAGGTGCCCTAATTTTTTATTTTAGGGTGAGGAGGGGGGTGGGGGGTGACGACCGGCGATTGCACTGGCACCGCCGCCGGTGGGGGGCGGGGAGGGGGGGGCGTCTGCACCTCCGGTGGGGGGCGGTGAGGGTGGGGGGGGGGGGGCGTCTGCACCTCCGGTGGGGGGGCGGTCAGGGTGAGGGGAGGGGGGGCGTTACGGAGGTGGGGGGCGGTGAGGGTGAGGGGAGGGGGGGCGTCTGCACGGAGGTGGGGGGCGGTGAGGGTGAGGGGGGGGGGGGGCGTCTGCACGGAGGTGGGGGCGGTGAGGGTGCGGGGGGGGGGGGGGGCGTCTGCACCGCCGCCCCCACCTCCGGTGGGGGGCGGTGAGGGTGAGGGGAGGGGGGGGCGTCTGCACGGAGGGGGGTCGGTGAGGGTGCGGGGTGGGGGCGTCTGCACCGCCGCCCCCACCTCCGGTGGGGGGCGGTGAGGGTGAGGGGGGGGGTGTTTATTTTTTTTAGTTTTTAAATTAAAAAATATAGAAAAATATTTTATTATATTATTTAATATTAATAATAATATATTATTTAATTCATGTTATATAAGTAATATAATTTTTGTTTAATTGATGTTGTATAAATATCATATATTTGATGTATTATTTAATTCATTTTGTAGAATTAATATAAATAATATTTAATTCATGTTGTAGATAGAAATTTATTTTTTGATGTGTTATTCAATTCATGTTTAAATATTAGATTTAATTTAGATGTATTAAATTTTAAATTTAGTCTTGTATGTTGTAGAAGTAATGATATTAATATCATTATTAGTTGTAGATGTAAAATATTTTTAAATACATAATGTATATTAGTTAATTTAATTGCATAATGTAAAAATATAATGTGTATGGATATATTTTTAATGTAAATATAAATTTAGTGTTTAATATTTTTAAATAATTTTAAAGTTAATTTATATATATAATGTAAATTATTTAGAGATGTTTATAATTTATATGTGTCATGTAATTTAATTAGAGATGTAATTTTAAATATCTAATTAGTTATATTTTAAATATCTAATTATGTCATGTAAGTTAATGTATATGTATTAATTATAAATATTAACCTTATATGTTTGTTATAGAAATAATGATATTATTTTGAACTAAATTATATTAACATGTATTAAATATTGAATTTAGTCTTGCATGGTACGCAAATAATGAAATTATGTTCAATGTTAATTGTAGATGGCAAATAATATATTTTCATAATTTGAATTTCTTAATTTTAGGCCTTAGCACTCTATGGCTCCTAAGGAACGAACAAGTGATATTGGGTGGTCACACGGAGTTTTGTTGGATGGAAACCGTAGGTGTTGGCGTTGTAACTATTGTAAAATAGAACACCGGGGAGGAGGGGTGTCTCGGTTGAAGAAGCATTTGGCAGGAGGAGCCGGGGCAGGATACTCTGAGGTTGCTGGGTGTACCCATGTGCCTAGAGATGTGAAACTTGCAATGGCTAGGCACCTGCGGGAGAAGAGAGCTGAGATGCAAGAAAAGGAAAAAAAGAAGAAAAGGGATCAAGCGGCAGTGAGCGGAATAGCAAGCGGCAGCAACGAGGAGGAATGTGCATGGACACCCAGTGACGAAGACGAACAAGCACGTACTGAGCAGGCTAATGTGTATGTCACTGTGAACGATCCATACGAAGCCGAGTTTCGTGAGGCAGTACGTCAGAGCATGGAAGAGTCAAGACATCCCGAGGAGACTACAGTCCGTAGTCGCGAGGCGGCGAGGACCGGAGCATCAGGGAGTGGTGGTTCATCTACGACTCGACAACCACGAGGCATAAGGAGTTTATTGACTGGTGACTCGGGGACACAAAGAAAAAGGACACAATCGATCAACATTGAAGATGTGGAGCCCGGTGCACTATCCCGAGAGCATGGCAAGCAAACGAGGATGGACGATGCGTATGGCCAGAAGGGACCTAAATGGAAACTTGGTCAGGCTGTTGCAAAATGGTGGCACCACGCGGGTCTGCCTTTCAATGCAGCCAATAGCCCTTACTACAAGCCAATGTTTCAGGAAGCACAGGTCCTTGGGCTACACGTGCAGCCACCTACAGCGAGAGAATTGGCTGGCGTATACCTTGATGAACAGGTTGCTGAGATCAAGAGTTACATTGACTCATTCAAGCAGAAATGGACAAAGTACGGAGTCACACTGATGTGTGATGGATGGTCAGGTACCACAAAATCTAGCCTGATCAACTTCCTTGTTTATTGTGACAGACAGGTATTCTTTCACAAATCAGTGGATGCGTCTGGTCAAATTCATAGTCATCAATATATTTTGTCATTGATGGAGCAAGTGGTGACTGAGATTGGGGAGGAGTACATTGTGCAAGTGGTGACTGACAATGGGTCGAACTATAAGAAGGCCGGGGAGGAGCTAATGAAGAAAAAACGGCACATTTTCTGGACCCCCTGTGCAGCGCATTGTGTAGATCTGATGCTGAAGGAGATTGGGCAGCTTCGTATGGTAAAATCTGTGGTCGAGGTGGCACAAAAAATCACGAAATATATCTACAACCACACACTTGTATTGGCATGGATGAGGGAGCATTGTGGCGGCGAACTGTTGAGGCCTGGCATCACACGATTTGCCACCAACTACATCGCATTGCAGAGCCTATTGAAGCACAAGGATGGGTTGAAGCAAATGTTTAGAGGTGAGACCTGGCTGAGTTCCTCTTTTGCTGCTTCACGTGAAGGGGCGGAGGTCGAGGGGATTGTCAACACCTCGAATTTTTGGGAACGAGTGAAGGTATTAGTGTCATTGATAGAGCCACTGTATGAGGTTCTACGATGCGTGGATGGGGATAGAGTACCAACCATGGGGTTGGTGTACAGCAAAATAGAAGCAGCCAAGCGGAAGATCCTTACAACGTCCAAAAAATATGGACCCACCATTCTAGAGATTGTGGAGGACAGATGGGACAGACAAATGAGCCGCGATCTTCACATGGCAGGTAAACACTTACATTCTCGTCCAATCAATGAGCTGTGATTTTCAGTTGATACTAATATGTAATTCATTGTCTTACGATTGCAGCGTACTATCTACATCCGGCCTTCCAATATGCTCGGGCCCTTGCTTATGACGATACGTTGATAGAATCGGTCAACATTGTGGTAGACCGATTGTCTTTCACCCCAACAGATGCTGCTGATGCGTTGAATGAGGTATACTTGGATATTTTAACATTGACAATATTAAATGAAATATACACTTCATATTTTTTGATAATGCAGATGAAAATATTTAGAGAGGGAATTGGTTCATTTGCGACACCTAATGCCATGGCCAGTCGTGATAGACTCGACCCAGGTAATGTGTCTTCACAATGTACCTTCTATGTCTCGAGAAGTAATTTTTACATCTAATTATTATATTGTACGTGATCTGTCTTAAACACAGCTGAGTGGTGGCTAAATTACGGCACAAGTGCACCCGTATTAAGGAAGATCGCAATGAGAGTTCTATCGCAAACATCCTCGTCGAGTGGGTGTGAGCGGAATTGGTCGACGTTCTCCTTCTTGCATACTAAGCTGAGGAATAGGCTAACACACCGCAGGCTAGACAAAATGGTGTATGTTCATTACAACATGAGGCTAAAGGTCCGGCATGTACAAATGGATACAAGGAGAGGAGAGGGAGATTACGACCCAACGGATGCTGTGTACTTGCGAGACGATGATGACCCTATGGTAGCATGGGTTGCAAGAGCCACAACCGAGCGTGGTGAGGCAGAATTGGACGAGGAGGCTGAAGAACCTGGCGAGACACCACGGCCTAATACTTTTCTCGCATCAGCTGTACAAGAGGCAGTCGGGGAGGGAGATGACACCCATGTGCATTTGGGTGGTGACGACTCAGCAACGGGACGTGATGATGAAATTAATTTAGATGAAGACCTCGTCATTGGGGGTGGAGACACATCGTATGCGTACGATGATACAGCATGGGAGCGATTGATCCAACCCCCATTAATTGAGCGTCAAGAGCCACCTCAGGTGAATTAATACATGAAAATCGAATCGTAAATTTCATTAGATAGCATAGTCATATATTGATGTATGATAGCAATATATTGCAGGTCGGTCCGACAAATGACAACATTGCGGGAGAACAGTGGTCCCGAGTTGCTGTACCGCGGCATTCAATATCTGCGGAACCAAGAAGGTTATCCACTTCAAGAGAGGCTAGGGGGAGTTCCTCATTTAGAGAGGTGAAATTATATTGTCATTTCTACATTTGTTAATATATAATTCATTGGTAATTGAATATATTCTTCTTTCAATTGTGTAGTCTTCGGTAGCATCGAAACAACCATCTCAGTCTGCTGCGCCCCGACGCTCAACATCTAAGGCTAAGGCACCCAATCAGTCTTCTCAGGTATACGTACAGACTTACACAATAGAAAGTAAATTGAAAAATTATCTAAGCAGGCTTCTGCTTCTCAGGCATCTAGAGGGACACAACATGCAGCATGTAAGCCGCCCCCTGCTCCACAGAAGAAAAAATCATCATGGACCACATTATTCACCAGCAAGAAGGACAAGGGACCACCATTAAATCCGATAGATATTGCAGACATGGAGACATTAGATCCCAATGCAGATGACGACACTCCCGAGCCTTCTGTTGAGCCCCGCATTAGTGGGAGTCATGACTCCGATGCTGATAGTACACCGACAGGGTCTTCATCCCATAGAGGTGGTGGTTCTCAAGGTGACCAACGGAGTCCTCGTCAGAATACTAGTGCTGGTGGCAGAGAGTACAGCAGTGGTCATAGTAGAGGTCGTGGGGGCCGTCAATATGGCGCATGGACAGAGGAGCAGCACTTCACACATGCCACGCAAGATGAGGACCACGGTGCTCCACCGGCAGGGACGAGACGGGCAGCTGATCATTGGGATCCCTACTATGGAAGTTCGGTTGCAGACAGTACCAGCTATCAAGGCATGTTGTCTGATTTTGAGAGGATGAGCACACATGACTCCCAGGGATCTGGAAGCTCGTATGGACGGTCATGGCCGCAGCAGCCGATGTATCATGGCGACTCAGATAACAGTAGTTCATTTTTCCCATCGTATCCATATCCTTATGCCACAGCTACATCAGTAGAGGTCGTGTACGCACAAGGTTCGCAGGAGTATGAATACTACGTACGCATGTACTGGGAGAACTATTCAGGTTCAGTGCGCTATGAAGACTATCTGTCCTATCTGCGGACCACATTTAATGTCAGATTGTTTGGAGATGGGCACTGGCCCAGTTTGGGTCCATAGTCTTTATTAGTATGTATCATTTGGTTACATTTATAACTAACTAATAATTAATTGCAGATTTCTTCATATATAGAGTTCTGTACTTGTCATTGAAATCACTAATGTAAACTTTTACATCATTTGCAGGTCATCATGGACGGACGGCGTCACCCTGCGTGGGAGCATGGATACTTTGTTGAGGGTGATGGACATGTGCACTGTAGATACTGCGAACATCGCGTCACCGACATACACAGGTTTGCGGAGCACCTTGCGGGAGTGGGACGCGATGTTCGTGCATGCGACTGAGTTCCGGGAGATGTCAGACATTCATTCCGGACACAGTTACAGGATAGATACGGTTCTCGTAGCACACCAAGGACATCTTCTTCTACCTCCCGGGTACCTCCACCACGAGCACAGGGCGGAGCAGGATCTTCCTCCACGTCCAGAGTTCGAGCAGCACCAGCACCAGCACCAGTCGCACATGATAGAATTGAAGCTATAGATGTAGTGAGGACTTTTTTTACAGATTTTCATGTACCCTCCACCGCAGCACACGACCCATCATTTGTGTAGATGGTTACATATTTTCAGTCCCACCCACATGTACCTCCACCCACTAGGATAGAGTTAGATTATACGGGTGATCAGTCTCATGTATCTGATGATGAGTTTTGGGATTCGAGCTTCACTGATGATGAGGATGAGTGAGTTTTCGGATTCGGGTTACACAGATGAGGAGGATGAGTGACACTACAAGAAAAATCGCGGATAGCGACCGACCTAGCGGTCGCTATTCAGTCGTAGATCGGTCGCAAATCTGCATTGCGACCGAACAGAGACTATCTAGCGACCGAACATGTCGGTCGCTATATACTAGTCGCTATATAGCGACCGACATAATTCGGTCGCAGTATCAGTCGTTACCAGAGACCGATTATAATCGGTCGCCTGATCGGTCGCTAATTAAGTCGGTCTCAATTCGGTCGCTATTCGGTCTCTAATTATGTTGTATTTTTAAAAATAAAATTAACCTATTGGATTTATTCGGTCTCAATTCGGTCGCTAGTCGGTCGCCAAGTATAATTATTTAATAAAAGAAATATAACGTATAGTCGCTATTCGGTCGCAATTCAGTCTCCATGCGGTCGCTAATTTTGCATTATTTTTTTTTTAAAAATTTATTTAAACTGATAAATAAATTACCTGATAAATAACAAATTCATAACATAAATATAAAATCAACTACACAGACAACAATATCGACAAATCTCAAATTCATCACATACAAGCACCTGATAAATAACAATTTCATAAAACAATAATAAATCAACTACACGGATCACAATCTCCACGAACCTCAAATTACACACAATTAAAATAAAATCACAAATTAATCATACATCCATAATAATAAAATGACAACATACACAACTAAAATAAAATCACAAATCCTCCACATATGTCTCATCCTGGTCGTCGTCTCGTCCAACATCATCCTGGTCGTCGTCTCGTCCAACATCTCGCGACGGATGATCCTGTATATCATTTAAAAAATTATAATCAAATCCTTAATAAAGAAATCAAGCATTAACAAGACTTAATAAAGAAATCAAGCATTAACAAGAGTATGCCAATAGTTTAAGCCAGCTCATTTTCATATATATAAATACACACACACAATATAAGTTCAAATTTCATCTTGTATTTTAAAAATGAAGTTTGAGCGCCGAGCTCAAACCGGGCATCCGATTTGGATTCCGTCAGTTCTGACAAGTCACTTTCATCTCCCCGGTCGTATTGGAATGATCGGCACGGCCATCCGACCGGTATTTCGAATTTTAGACCCCCGGACCCGTCCTAACAGTTCATTTGAACTAAGTGTATTTTAAAAATGAAGTTTGAGCGCCGAGCTCAAACCGGGCATCCGATTTGGATTCCGTCAGTTCTGACAAGTCACTTTCATCTCCCCGGTCGTATTGGAATGATCGGCACGGCCATCCGACCGGTATTTCAGATTTTAGAACCAAATGCCCCGTCCTAACAGTTCATTTGAACTAAGTGTATTTTAAAAATGAAGTTTGAGCGCCGAGCTCAAACCGGGCATCCGATTTGGATTCCGTCAGTTCTGACAAGTCACTTTCATCTCCCCGGTCGTATTGGAATGATCGGCACGGCCATCCGACCGGTATTTCGAATTTTAGACCCCCGGACCCGTCCTAACAGTTCATTTGAACTAAGTGTATTTTAAAAATGAAGTTTGAGCGCCGAGCTCAAACCGGGCATCCGATTTGGATTCCGTCAGTTCTGACAAGTCACTTTCATCTCCCCGGTCGTATTGGAATGATCGGCACGGCCATCCGACCGGTATTTCAGATTTTAGAACCAAATGCCCCGTCCTAACAGTTCATTTGAACTAAGTGTATTTTAAAAATGAAGTTTGAGCGCCGAGCTCAAACCGGGCATCCGATTTGGATTCCGTCAGTTCTGACAAGTCACTTTCATCTCCCCGGTCGTATTGGAATGACCGGCACGGCCATCCGACCGGTATTTCAGATTTTAGACCCCCGGACCCGTCCTAACAGTTCATTTGAAATAAGTGTATTTTAAAAATGAAGTTTGAGCGCCGAGCTCAAACCGGGCATCCGATTTGGATTCCGTCAGTTCTGACAAGTCACTTTCATCTCCCCGGTCGTATTGGAATGACCGGCACGGCCATCCGACCGGTAACTTATGACCTATGCTCCTTTGTATGAACTGCCCTTCCTTTGCTTAGAGGTGCTGTTCCTGGCTTCCTGCCATGACAGTTACCAGACTTTGGGGAGATCTTTTCACCTAAATTGGCATATTTTATTCATGTCTACATGTTACTTTCCTTATATTATTCTAGCTTTATGAATATTTATAGATCTGTATCCTCCCCCACTCAAGTGAATAGAATTTATACATATCTTTTCACTTTCAGTTCTAACCAAAATCTCTATACACCTATGGAAAATCCTGCAGAACAGTCTGCCTGTTGATTCTAATATCCAGAGGATAGGTGTAAGATGATATTTAGAGTTAAGAAAATGATATTTTCCCCTCCTCAATCTAAATTCTTATATTTTGTAAGATGATATTTAGAGTTAACAAATAGAAAATCAATCAAATAAAATACTTACCGGAGGCTGCTGTGCAGGAGGTGCAGGAGGTGCTCTACTACTATCAATTCCCAAGGATGTGAGCATCTGGGAGACGGTCTGAGCGACGATGGTTGAGATATTCTGAGAGATATTCTGAGAGACGGTCTCGTTGACGATCTGCCTAAACATATCTGGAGTCATGGTCGGGGCGGCACTGGAAGAACCATCTGGGGCTGCTGGTGTGGTAAATGGAGAGGTCGCATGTGAGACCGAACTCGAGCATGATGATAACACCCTAGTCGTGCCCAAGCTATGTCCAAAACCATAAACATGTCCAAACCCAAGGAAATAGATCATGGAGCATGAAAATAGGGTGAAAAATGAACCTGCACACAAAATCATGGTGTTGATTGTGTAAAGTACAATTATCATGCATAAATGAGAAAGGATACCCAAGTAAGGTAAGATCATCCTACTTGAAAAAAGGCTTATAAAATCATTCTGCACAAAAAATCATGTCTTGCCAGATTTAACCAACACAATCATAAATAAATTTGAAGGCATACAGTCCCCTGCAAATGCATCATCCAGCACAAAATGAACGGTGGAAAATGAATCGCCACCTAATTAAATATATTCATTGTCTTACGTAAACAACACTTACGAGAAATAAATGACAAAGAAAACTCAGGCAAATAGATCAACCGGTATGAAATATAGAGTGAGAAAACAATCTCCACGCATCCGGTCATTGGCTGCCTGATGTAAATAATGGGTTCCCAAATAAATGTGAAAGAAAAACCAACAACATAGAACATGCACCAAGATAAAGGGTGAAAAATCAAATTGCACACACTAGCCGATGGACTAAGTAATTAGGCGGTGTGCTAATTTTTTGAACTGGACCAAGAAAAATAAAATAGTCCCAAATAATTTTCTAATTCGATGAAAAATGAAACCCGCCCCCAAGTGAGAGCCCGAGTGAGCTTCTTAGAGAGAAGATCTAAAAGAGGTCTTGGGGGGATAGCTTGAGAGAGTTTCTTGTGAGAGGATTTGTTCCTCCAAGTTGGGGTGCTGACTTCTTTGTATATTTCTCCACATCTAGTGAAGTTCCACTGTCGCCGTCGCCCGTGGACGTAGGGGGTAACCTCCGAACCACGTAAATATGTGTTCCTATCTTGTGTGATTGTTCCTTCTTCTTCCTCCCTTCTTGTTGTGCGGATCGAGATCTTGAGAGGTCACTCTGTCCGTCGGAGTGGTCGTGTCATAACAAGGATCACTTCCTCAAATTTAATGGGATTGTGGATCAAATAAGTGGAAAGGTAAATGACTGTTGGATTATGAGAGACTTGGAAAGGTTAAACACTCCCGACTTCAAGACTACGGTCGATGTAATGATCATACTTCATCCAAAAGCAATTCCCACCTCAGGTTAATGAGCTCATGATCTCCTTCCCCATTTACAAAGCTTGCATGAAACAGTGGAGAGAAATAATTCATGCGCCCGGGATCAAATACATATTCACAGGTAAATGGTGGAATAATCATAATGTACTGCCAGAAACACTTGAAGTGGGCTGTACTCTGCTAGTTTACTTATATGGACATTGATCACAATGCATGATGGGTACACACCATGACACCATAGCACTATCATCATCATCCAGTCTTACGCCCAAGATTGAAATAAAAGCTATGTCAAATATAAACAGCAGAATGAGTATATTGATATTCACATGTATAATGGACAATATGGAAGAAGAAAACACCATGAGAGTACCTTCATTGGTCATAGAACCCATCACGTACATGTATCGCTTGATCTTTGCCTGGCTTTCCTGTTCACGACCTTTCGGCATCAACTCCGAGCTAAAACCAGGAATCATGGAAAATACCTGAAAGCAATAAAATTCATTCAGTTGGAGACGGCAACATGAGAAGTTATCCAAAGGGGATAATGTGGCCACAAGACATAGAATGCAATTCCATCTCCACTAAGAGCAGCCAAAGTTTCACAAGTGGAACCCTCAAGATGCAGTAAAATACACCCCAGTCGTTTCCAACACCTGTCATAAATAATACATTTGGTTAGTACCAAGCAAATTAATGAACATAGAAAAATGTGAAAGCAATCAGCTTATCTCCCGTGATTCCTGAAGTATCACTTAGGTGTGTTAGTCTCAGGTGAACCTTACCTTATGATTGAGTCTCTCATCATAAAAATGAAAATTCACAGAAGGCCCATGAAGTGAAAATTTAAAAAATGGAATAGAGAAGTCTGCAAAAGAGCTTAACCTGCCCCATAAGTCCAGTTTCCATAATTAGAACATGGATCGTAGTCCAAAAGACATTTCTCAAACCATTCAGCTCCCATTCGCCAATCAATCCCCATATCTCGGACAAGAAATGAGCAAACAATCTGCAATAAACAAAGACTCAAATGAATATGAAGTCTGACACTTGCAGTTCATGCAAGCTAGTAACTGTGTGAGGAAAATTTTCCTCGCTAATGTAGTATCCTTGATTAAAGACTAACACAGAAGAAGTAATCTAGAAGAAGAGAACAAACAATCTGCAGCATAGAAAAGCTATAGAAAGACTTCATCAAGCGTATATAGTATAGGCACTTGTGGGCCTGTATACAAGTTAATATTTTCAGCGGTCGCTATTCGGTCTCCATGCGGTCGCTAATTAAATTTTTTTTTTCAAAAATTAATATAAAGCTACTATAAATCACCTGATAAATAACAATTTAATAAAATAAATAACCTGTTACATAACAATTTCATAAAAACATATAAATCAACTACACAACTCATAATCTCCACAAATTTCAAATTCATCACATACAAACACACAAATTAATCATACATCCATAATAAAATGGCAACATACAAATAACTAAAATGAAATCACAAATCCTCCGCATATGTGTCATCCTGGTCGTCGTCTCGTCCAACATCTCGCGACGGATGATCCTGTATATCATTTAAAAAAATTAAAATCAATTCTTTAATAAAGAAATCAATTATTCTTGAAAATTAAAAGCAAGATGTTTTTCATTGAAGTGAAATTGACGAATGATAATTTTAAACGTTTTGCTCAAATCGGTAGTCCGATTTAGAATCCGTCAGCTCTGACAAGTCACGTCTACCTCCCAGGTCGTGTTGGAATGATCGGAATGCCGATCGGATCAGTATTTCACATTCTGGACCCCCGGACCCCGACGGCTTTGATTATAAACCAAGTGCATTTGCAAATTGCACTTTTGAGCGTCGGGCTCAAACCGGATGTCCGATTTAGAATCCGTCAGCTCTGACAAGTCACGTCTACCTCCCAGGTTGTGTTGGAATGATCGGAATGCCGATCGGATCAGTATTTCACATTCTGGACCCCCGGACCCCGACGGCTTTGATTATAAACCAAGTGCATTTGCAAATTGCACTTTTGAGCGATTTGCTCAAACCGGTAGTCCGATTTAGAATCCGTCAGCTCTGACAAGTCACGTCTACCTCCCAGGTCGTGTTGGAATGATCGGAATGCCGATCGGATCAGTATTTCACATTCTGGACCCCCGGACCCCGACGGCTTTGATTATAAACCAAGTGCATTTGCAAATTGCACTTTTGAGCGTCGGGCTCAAACCGGATGTCCGATTTAGAATCCGTCAGCTCTGACAAGTCACGTCTACCTCCCAGGTCGTGTTGGAATGATCGGAATGCCGATCGGATCAGTATTTCACATTCTCGACCCCCGGACCCCGACGGCTTTGATTATAAACCAAGTGCATTTGCAAATTGCACTTTTGAGCGTCGGGCTCAAACCGGTAGTCCGATTTAGAATCCGTCAGCTCTGACAAGTCACGTCTACCTCCCAGGTTGTGTTGGAATGATCGGAATGCCGATCGGATCAGTATTTCACATTCTGGACCCCCGGACCCCGACGGCTTTGATTATAAACCAAGTGCATTTGCAAATTGCACTTTTGAGCGATTTGCTCAAACCTAAATCTAAAATCCTAAAACCTAAACCTATTCCCAAATCCCTAAACCTTAAACCCTAAACCCGTAAAAATTGTAAACCCTATAGAAAAAAAAACGTAAGCCCTAAAACCCCTAAAAACACTAAACTGCAGACCCCGAACCCCCTAAATCATAAAACCATAAAACCCTTAAAAATTATAAATCTTAAACCCTCCCCTAACCCCTAACCCCACTACGATCCCTTAAACTCCTAAACTGCTAAACCACCGATTGCTAAACCCCAAACCCTCAAACTAAAAATCCCAAACCCTAAACCTTAAAACCCTAAATCTTGAGTTACCCCTAAAACTAGAAACTCTAAAATCCTTAAAAACCACAAACATAAAAGACTAAATCTGAAAAACCCTAAATCCTAAACCTTAAACCCTAAAACTCCTAAACCTAAAAATCAAAAATCTTAATACTATAAACTCTAAACCATAAACCATAAATTTAAAATCATAAACCCTAAAATCACTAATAACATCAAACCCTAAATAAAAGAAACCCAAAAATGTAAACCTATATGTAAAACCCTAAAAGCCCCAAGAACCTTAAACCTTAAAAACATTAAACCCTAAACTCAAAACATTAAACCATAAATCTTGAAAACCTTAAACCCTAAACCCTAAACCTTAAAAATATGAAACCATAATATCTATAAACCATAAAAACTCGAAAAACCCTAAACCCTAAAAATCCTAAATTGTAATAACTATAAACCCTAAAAACATGAAAAACCCTAAACCCTAAAACCTAAAATCCTTAGAAACTAGACCCACTAAACCAAAAACCCCTAAAGCCTAAACTCTCAAAACCGTAATCCACCCCCCTAACCGCTAAACCAAAAACCCCAAATGCTAAATCCAAAACCCTAAACTCATATGCCAAATATAAAATGCAAACAAACCTAAACACCAAACAACTAACCCTAAACCCAAAAACCTAAACCCTAAATAACCCTAAACCTTAAACCCTAACCCTATATGTTAAACCCTAAACATAAAAAAATAAACTCATAACCCCCTAAACTGTAAAACCCTAAAATAATTAAAAACCATAAAATTTAAAACACTAAAATCCTAAACCCACATTGAACCCCTTACCCCACCCCTAATACATAAACTACTAAACCTCAAAACTGTCAAACCTTAAACTTTAAATCTTAAAACCGTAAGCCCTTAAACCTTAAACACTAAACAGCCCCTCAACCCTAAGCCTAGCAACCGTAAACCGAAAAACCCACACTTAAAATCGAAGTCCAAAAACCTGTAGCCCTGAAACCCTTCCTAAACCCTAACACCTAACCCTTAAATCCTAACCCTAAAGCCCCAAACCCTAAACCATAAAGCTTAAAATCCTAAACCCTAAACCCTAAAAGCCCTAAACACCTTAAACCCTAAAAATCCTAAACCTTAAAAGAGTAAAACCTAAATCTAGTACCTAAAACCTAAATCTAAAACCCTAAACCTTAAACACTAAACACTAAACCCTTAAAAACCTTACACTAATCATTAGGAAAGGAGAGGTGAGGCCAATCCAAATACAACACATGTTTGTGAATATATTATCATGCTAACACACAAAAATGACTATTTACATGCACTGGTATTTTACTACAAAAAATGGAAGGTCCATATGACTGTTAATAAAGGCAATATAAAGCACCCAAACACCTGAAAAGTGCACAAAATAATATTCTATCATATTAACAATAACATGGACTATGAAATGCCCTAAACAAAAAATTAGCATGGCCTAAACAAAATTTTCACATTAAATTCCCTGCAGGGGGTTGGGGTGGGGGGGCCGCGGCGGGTTGGAGAGAGAGAGAGAGAGAGAGAGAGAGAGAGAGAGAGAGAGAGGGGTACCTGTGGGGGGGCGGGTTGGAGAGAGAGAGAGAGAGAGAGAGAGAGAGAGAGGTACCTGTGGGGGGGGGGGCCGCGGCGGGTTGGAGAGAGAGAGAGAGAGAGAGAGAGAGAGAGAGAGGGGTACCTGTGGGGGGGCGGGTTGGAGAGAGAGAGAGAGAGAGAGAGAGATACCTGTGGGGGGGGGGCCGCGGCGGGTTGGAGAGAGAGAGAGAGAGAGAGAGAGAGAGAGAGAGAGAGGTACCTTGGGGGGGGCAGCGGCGGGTTGGAGAGAGAGAGAGAGAGAGAGAGAGAGAGAGAGGGCAGCGGCGGGTTGGAGAGAGAGAGAGAGAGAGAGAGAGAGAGAGAGAGAGAGAGGGGTACCTGTGGGGGGGCCGCGGCGGGTTGGAGAGAGAGAGAGAGAGAGAGAGAGAGAGAGAGAGAGAGGTACCTGTGTGTGAGAGAGAGGAAGCCGGCGACGACGGCGACGGCGAGCGGCGACGGCGAGGCGAGCGGCGCGGCGACGACGGCGAGGCGAGCGGCGCGGAGGGGGGCTCCGGCGGAGGGGGCCTCGGGCGGGAGGCCGCACGGGGAGGGGGGCTCGGGCGGAGGAGGGGGGCTCGGGCGGGAGGCCGCAGGGGGAGGGGGGGCTCCGGCGGAGGGGGGCTCGGGCGGGAGGCCGCAGGGGAAGGGGGGACTCCGGCGGAGGAGGGGGGCTAGGGCGGAGAGGGGGCCGCAGGGGGAGGGGGCCGCAGGGGAAGGGGGCTCGGGCGGGGGCTCGGGCGGGAGGGTGGAGGGGGGGCTAGGGCGGAGAGGGGGCCGCAGGGGGAGGGGGCCGCAGGGGAAGGGGGCTCGGGCGGGAGGGTGGAGGGCGGGAGGGAGGGCTCGGGCGGGGAGGGGCTCGGGCGGGCGGGGGTCGCAGGGGGGAGTATAACGGGATCAGCGACCGATTGGCGACCGAATTTAGTTCGGTCGGGAGGGTGGAGGGCGGGAGGGAGGGCTCGGGCGGGGAGGGGCTCGGGCGGGCGGGGGTCGCAGGGGGGGAGTATAACGGGATCAGCGACCGATTGGCGACCGAATTTAGTTCAGTCGCCAATAGGTCTCAGATGTGCGACCGATTATTTCGGTCGCCGAATTGGTCTCTATTTGGGACCGACTAGCGACCGATTAAAGCGGTCGCTAATGCGGTCGCTATAGCCACTTTTTCTTGTAGTGTGAGTTTTGGGATTCGGGTTTCACAGATGGACGAGGATTAGTGAGTTTTTGTATTTTATACTTCATGAATGAATGTCATTATTATGTCACTGTTTACTTTTACATATTTAGTAATTGAAAAAAAATTTTATGGATTATATATAATAGGATGTTTAATTAAGCGGTGTAATATGTAATTTTTATATAATTAATTATGTATAATTTAGTATGGATCTATTATCTTAAATAAACTCTACATTCTAATATTTTTAAATATATATAACATTTAATCTTTCAAAATAAATTTATTACAAATTTTAAAAAAAAATAAAAAAATAACGCGTCGCGAGTCCAACGGGGCGGACCGAGTCGCTGTGCGACCCGCCCGACCCGACCCGTCCCGCGCCGAGACCGGGCCGGCCGGGTCGGGCGGGTCGGCAAACCCTGCGTGAAATATTCAAAATCTCCCCACTACTAACTAGAGAGAGAGAGCGCACCTTGGTGGCCCCCTTACTCCCCCACCCCCGATGACCCCCTTCCCCAGAGAGAGAGACCACCTTGGCGGCCCCTTACTCCCCACCCCCGATGACCCCCTTCCCCAGAGAGAGAGAGAGGCCAAGGTACCTTGCCGGCCCCTTACTCCCCACCCCCGATGACCCCCTTCCTGATGACCCCCTTCCCCAGAGAGAGAGAGAGAGAGAGAGAGAGAGAGAGAGAGAGAGAGAGAGAGAGAGAGAGAGAGAGAGAGAGAGAGAGACCACCTTGGCGGCCCCTTACTCCCCACCCCCGATGACCCCCTTCCCCCTCTAAACGGCTTCTCCGACAACCTATGGAAATTACTCTTCTTCATGCACCTCATCATCATTCTTATCCTCGTAACCTTCGTTGTCATCTGTGGCTTCCTCAATGAGCAAATCATGATTGGTTCATTTTCTGTTTTGCGGATTCTGACCTTCAGAGATGATCTGCATGGGAGATCAAGGGTTCAGCAGGAAGCACACACCCTTTCCGATGGTATAACTTTTTTTTGTTTTGTTTTATCAGAAGGTAATTAGATGTCATTCATTGAGACTAGAAACTGTCAACGTGATGGGCCTCATTACTAGATCAGATTTTGCATGGCCAAGTGATGGGCCTCACTGTTACATTTCGTGTTTAGATACCCGGAAGTCAGAGTGGCATTTTTGGCAAATTTTATATATTTATTTTTAGGGATTTTTATATAATAATTCCTACAAATTTATCAAATTATTGATTAGTCCCTCAAATCTAATTATTATCTTAAAAGTATCTATAATTCTCTCCGTTATTTTAATAAGTCTCTACCATTATTTTAAATTGGTGAAAAATAATTAGATGAGAGTTAAATTTACCTAACATTATAAAAAGACTAACTTACCCTCCCCCTCAGGTGACCATCTCCCCCCTCTGACCTCCCCCCCCCCTTCGATCCCCTTCCCGTTCCCCTCCCCCTCCACCTCTGGCGCCCCTCCGCCTCCCCCCCCCCCTCCGGTACCCCTCCCCCTCCACCTATGGTTGACCTCCCCCCCTCCCCCTCCCCCTACGGCGACCACTCCCCCCTCCACCTCCGGTCCACCTCCCCCTCCCCCCCCTCCGGCATCCAACATGGCCCCCGCCGCCGCTGATCCGACGAACTGAGGTGTTGAGGGTAGAGACAGAAGTGAGCTTAGGTTGTAGCTGCTGTTAGCATAAGTCGATGGAGCCAGCGATGGCTTGAGCAGCGCCGGAGAGAGGATGTCCTCCGCAAAGGACAGCGGCGAAAGAAGCTGCAGCGGAGACGGTGGCGGTTGGGTGGAGGCCGGCACGGTGATGCCGTTGTCGACCCGGTTGTCATGGCCGGCGTCGGCGGCTGGATCCGCAGCATAGGAGGGGTGGGAGGTCTTGGGGCGCTTGGCCTTGCGGCCGCCGCCGACGGGGACATTACGGAGGGTGCCGCCTGCAGGCCTTGCAGAAGTAACGGGGCTGCCCCCGGCTGTAGTTGTAGTAGCAGAACTTGGTATTGTTGGAGTCGCAGCGGGGACACTTCAGTTGCGGCCCCTGCTGCTGCGGCGCCGGCTACTGCCTCTGCTTCTGCTGCTGCAGCCAGACACGTTGGGTAGGCACCGACCGACGGGGGATCTCTACTCCCCCACTCTTTATTTTTTTAAACTCGGAATGCATGAAATAGATTTAAGTGTCGTGGAAAGAACAACAGAAAAGCCCTTTATGAAGGACGAAGTTCAAGTAGAAGTTATAACTTCAGAACTATCAATCACTCAAACAAGAAAAACAGCTGGGCTTATAATGAAGACGCTGCATCCTGTTTATTGAGTTTTGTTCTTGTTATCCACTGAAAGTGCAGCACTAATGTTATTCCAGCTCCTAATTGCTATCATTGTCGGTATCACTATCTACGAGCTGTTTGCGCCAATAAAGTATGCCCAGTAATAATAAGAATTTGTGGAGAAGTATCACCTTCCAAGTATGCTGTTATGAAATAAACTAAACATCCATACAACTGACCCAAGCACACTACAAACTGAAGTGTGTATCTGTATGGTTTTTGTGCAGCAATGGCATATATACACAGCTAGAAGACTGGCCGACCCTCTAGTACAGCAGTAATTCCTTCAACAGTTACAATTGCAGAGTCCCTTGCTGCATATCTAGAATCACCTTTACTGTATTCCTTCCAGACTTCTGCCAAGTAGCAGGGTGTTTTCTTCTTATAAAATTCTGGAGAGAAAGCGAAATATCCCTCGAGAAGAATATGTGTCAGACCCGTAAATATTCACCAGCACATAATCAATCTATCAGTTTTACATAACCTGGGACAACGCCCTGAGAAGAACTAGACGAGGAGGACGGCAACGAGGGAGCCAGCGGCGTAGGGGATGAGAATGTCGATGATGGTGAGGAAGTTGGGGACGAAGCCCGGAAGCTCCAGGTCCCTCGGCACGTACGGGTGCACGTTCGTCTCCGCCGCTGTCAGACCCGGCCCGTAAATATCCACCAGCACATAATCAATCTATCCCCAAGGGACGACGGCGGGCAGGCGTAGCAGAAGAAGAAGAAGCAGAAAAAGGGGAATACAAAGGCGCCGAGCCCGTAAACAGCACTGGTCTGGCGCGCGCAAGAGGAGGAGGAGAGCAGGTGTGTTCTTCTCTCCCAAAGGTGGCATCTTGAGGCTGACTTGGTGGTGGTCGCCTCGCAGGGGGGAGGAGGAGATGGGAGCCCAGCGAGGAGGAGACGGTACCCCCTCTCCCTACGGCGACCACTCCCTCCTCCCCCTCCCCCTCGGGTGACCCCCTCCCCCCCTCTGACCTCTCTCCCCTTCTCGTTCCCCTCCACCTCCACCGGTGGGCCGCCCCCCTCCGGTACCCCTCCACCTCCGAGAGAGAGAGAGAGAGAGAGAGAGAGAGAGAGAGAGACGATATTTTAGTCTTTTCCATATAATTGATGGAATATTCTACGGAATATTCTTTTTTCAGACGGAGATAAATTATATAGATTTATTCGTAAAATATTAATGATTGATTGTAAGGATCATTAAGATAATAGTCAGATTTGAGAGATTATTCGATAATTCGATAAATTTGTAAAGATTAATTTATAAAAATCCCTTACTTTTAACTGTGGTTTGACTCTCCAGTGTCCGGGGTAGGTTCCATTGACTGCACTAATGATGTTCATTGCATCCCCTTCAATTTAAGGCAGGTTTATTTAAAATCCTCCATAGCTCAATTCTATTTTGATCATGTTGTATCCACGTGTTGAAGTCCTCCATAGCTCTTGCCATTTTGATCACTCGTAAAATTTCTTCACCATTGGTTTGAGAAGCCTTTGACATACAGCATTACTCTATTACTAAATTCCTACTATCTTTGCATTCGTTTTAAGAGTGATGGGCTATACGTAGATGCTTATTCAGGTCATCATATCGTATTTTTCTGGGTGCAAAGACAGTTGCAGATGAGAATTGAAGCACAAGAAAAGTATCTGTAGGAACTTCATCGAGGAATAGCAAAACCCAACACTTGCTTCATGTTACAGTTAGCTCTCATGAATGTAGTTCTCCTATTTGAGGATATATTATCAGTCTTGTTAATTTTTCCTTCAAACATATAGCCATTTTTGTTTCTCAATGAACTTTTTTTTGAACTCTTTTTATTGTTAATGATGTTGATTGCATGCGCACTTGACTTTCATTTATACACATCGTTGTCATTCCATTATCTGTAATAATGATAGAGAATTATGGTCGGTGTGAATAACAATTGTGTGAATGAACGTGGATGTGATTGGTACAATCGAATGCATGTGAATATTACGATGTTATAGGTGACGAGAGCATGCACAATAAATTGGTATTAAAAATAGATAATTACCTACGGTTATTATGACACGACACTGTTTTGTTTTTCTACGGTTAACAATAACCGACATTATTTTATTTAAAATTTAATTTATACCTACGGTCAGTCGATAGGTCAACTGTCAGAGGTCATACAGACACAGTTGGAGAGTTGTTTGCAACTTTTCATTTCTGATAGAAGTTTGAAATTTGAACACTCAGGATTAACATCACCATTTACCTACGGTCAAACAATGAGTCATTATATTTAGGTGGGGGTCGTCAAGCAAGTCCAGCCCAATATCGTCCAACGTTTACGGCTGAGTTTGGTCCAGCCCATTCTGGAGACCCGAAGCCCAAACCAAAGCCTGGACTCAAGATTTCCATACGATGTTGGGCCGGGCTTAATTTGTGAGATTCCATTCAGCTCTTCAAAGGGGCTGAGATTTCCAGCATGAACAGGATAGACTGCTACTTCACCATCGACACGTCTAGCAAACCATTTTTCCTCAAAATTTGTTATTCCTTCGGGCAAGAAAACATTTTCTTCTCAAATTAAAAAGTATCTTTTGTGGTTAGTGGTTGTCAGGAAATGTGGGCTATACCTAAATCTCAGCAATTTCAAATTGCAGAAGGTTATTAAATTAGTAGGTTTTTGACATATATTCATCATATAAGGGTTTTGTCACAAATACAGTATACTTTGGGAGTTATATGAAAAACAAAAAAATACCTATTTGATACATCCAAAGTTTACGGCCTGGTCGTACCGGCCTACCGTTATTTTGTCGGTATGGTACGGTACGGCACCGTGTCGCATTGTATCGGTATGTACCACAAATTAAAAATTATATAATAAATATATGTTATACTAAAATATGACAAAAAATTGTACGTGATTCAATGGTTAGTAAGTGTGTTAAATGTCTTCGAGGATAGGGGTTTAAAACTCACTGTTGTCATGTGATTTTTATCTTTTTTTTTTCTTAAAACATAATGAAAAAGGAATGAAAATGGGCCCTCATGAGTTTTGACCACGGGTTTAGCATTCCAAAGGAATACTATGAACCAACTTCCACTACAAGAAAAATCGCGGATAGCGACCGACCTAGCGGTCGCTATTCAGTCGTAGATCGGTCGCAAATCTGCATTGCGACCGAACAGATACTATCTAGCGACCGAATATGTCGGTCGCTATATAATAGTCGCTATATAGCGACCGACATAATTCGGTCGCAGTATCAGTCGTTACCAGAGACCGATTATAATCGGTCGCCTGATCGGTCGCTAATAATTCGGTCGCCATTCAGTCTCTATTCGGTCGCTACATTTGTTGTATTTTAAAAAATAAAATTAACCTATCGGATTGATTCGGTGGCTAGTCGGTCGCCAGTCGGTCGCCAAGTATAATTATTTAATAAAAGAAATATAACGTATAGTCGCTATTCGGTCGCAATTCAGTCTCCATGCGGTCGCTAATTTTGCATTATTTTTTTTTTAAAAATTTATTTAAACTGATAAATAAATTACCTGATAAATAACAAATTCATAACATAAATATAAAATCAACTACACAGACAACAATATCGACAAATCTCAAATTCATCACATACAAACACCTGATAAATAACAATTTCATAAAACAATAATAAATCAACTACACGGATCACAATCTCCACGAACCTCAAATTACACACAATTAAAATAAAATCACAAATTAATCATACATCCATAATAATAAAATGACAACATACACAACTAAAATAAAATCACAAATCCTCCACATATGTCTCATCCTGGTCGTCGTCTCGTCCAACATCATCCTGGTCGTCGTCTCGTCCAACATCTCGCGACGGATGATCCTGTATATCATTTAAAAAAATTATAATCAAATCCTTAATAAAGAAATCAAGCATTAACAAGACTTAATAAAGAAATCAAGCATTAACAAGAGTATGCCAATAGTTTAAGCCAGCTCATTTTCATATATATAAATACACACACACAATATAAGTTCAAATTTCATCTTGTATTTTAAAAATGAAGTTTGAGCGCCGAGCTCAAACCGGGCATCCGATTTGGATTCCGTCAGTTCTGACAAGTCACTTTCATCTCCCCGGTCGTATTGGAATGATCGGCACGGCCATCCGACCGGTATTTCGAATTTTAGACCCCCGGACCCGTCCTAACAGTTCATTTGAACTAAGTGTATTTTAAAAATGAAGTTTGAGCGCCGAGCTCAAACCGGGCATCCGATTTGGATTCCGTCAGTTCTGACAAGTCACTTTCATCTCCCCGGTCGTATTGGAATGATCGGCACGGCCATCCGACCGGTATTTCAGATTTTAGAACCAAATGCCCCGTCCTAACAGTTCATTTGAACTAAGTGTATTTTAAAAATGAAGTTTGAGCGCCGAGCTCAAACCGGGCATCCGATTTGGATTCCGTCAGTTCTGACAAGTCACTTTCATCTCCCCGGTCGTATTGGAATGACCGGCACGGCCATCCGACCGGTATTTCAGATTTTAGACCCCCGGACCCGTCCTAACAGTTCATTTGAAATAAGTGTATTTTAAAAATGAAGTTTGAGCGCCGAGCTCAAACCGGGCATCCGATTTGGATTCCGTCAGTTCTGACAAGTCACTTTCATCTCCCCGGTCGTATTGGAATGACCGGCACGGCCATCCGACCGGTATTTCAGATTTTAGAACCAAATGCATAAGTTGCTGCTTCTCGCTGCCTCCATTCAGGTTTGTTAATGTTTTCTTCTATGAATGGCATAACAAGAGGCACAATGTCATCTCCCACGGTCCGTGCAACCAAACCCAAGCATGTTCCTCCAGCCATTGCAAGATTCCAAACTCCTTCATCCTGATCTTGGTCGTCTTCTTGCTTAAGGAGTGTCTCCAACAGCATAGGGACAAGCGCAGGTAGTGCCTGCTTGATAAAATAAAAGCAAGGGGTGTCAGAATCAGCAGAAAAATCCCCTCCATATTCATCTAAGATGTCAATCTCTTCATCGCATATTGAGCTCCAGAATTCAATAGCTTGTAGAGCAACAGGTTCCTCATCTTCCCTCACAGCTTTTGCAGTGATGTTAAATATGTCCTGCATATACGATGCAAGCTTCTCATAATACATGGAGGATATGGAGACCAAGCATTCGAATGCAGCCTGCCGTATCTTCACCTCAGGGGACAGAGTAGCTTCACAAATGACTCTCATGATATAATCCCTCTCCATATCATTCCCGAAGTTTGCCTGAGCAAATCCCAAAGATCAGCTTTGCTCCAGGATCAGCTTTGCTCTTTCAGTGGGGTCTTTGGTATCCAAGGTGGTTGGGCTGCAGTGCTCAGGGGCAAGGACATTGAGGAGGTAAGCATAAGCCTCTCCATCCTGCCAGTCAAGCAACCAATAAGATGCACAAACCGGTACAAACCGTATGAACAAAAAACAGATAGAAAGGAAATTCATAACAGATACATAACACAGACCAAATAGCATCAATGACCCAGAGATGATTTACACTAGTCACTTTGCTTCGTAGAAAAGAAACTTTAAAACTTGAAAGGAGCTGCATGGAATGTTATTGCTCCTTAAGTAGTCTGGCACCAGTATGAATGAGTTTATTTATAAAAAATTACCCATGAGGAAACAAAATAAAGTTTATATTTTACTTATCCAGGCTGCCAGACATTCCAAAAAGGCCTACAGCAGTGTCAGCACAATTTGAAGCTACTTGAATGTAGAAGTTACTGGATGCATACAAGAAGTAAGAAGCAGAAGTTCAACAAAGAGTAAGGTTGGATACTTGATCATTGGTAAAGTTAAGATTTTGCTTTCTTGGTTTAAAAACAGATTTTCCAATCTGGCTTATGAGTGCATTGCCAGTATTAGGTCATACATAGACTTAAAGGCCAGATATTGAATTGGGGTTGAGGTAAGAAATTTCAAGAACAAAAAAATGGCACATTATGCCGGAACAGAGAAATCTGGAAATTATGATGCTGGGGCTGTCTAACGGGTAGGAAAATCCTATATTTTATCCTTGCTTTTAAGGACTTCTATACCACAAGGCGTTAAGGGAGTATATACAGCTAATTAGATTTTCTTAGAATTGACGGGTTTCAATTAAAAATTACTAGATTGCAGAAGCACTGTTTTCAATTAATATTTAAAAAAATCAACTATGTATTTCCTTATTAGGGCTGGTTTAGGGGCTCATTTTGGGTGAAGACTCCATAAACTCTCCATGTGACTTTTTGAAAACATTAATAGTGGTTGCCGTAAATATTTATCTTTCTCAGCCTTAATCTTGTTTTCTCTCCTTCATAATTCATTTCCACGAGCTTGCAATACACCAGCAAACAACAATCATCCTCTGTCCCCCAAATTCTATGTTCTAAGGTGATTGGTGCTTCATCCAATTGCTTAAGCAATCCTCAGAATTTCACATGACATATAACGCCCATTTTTTTCCTTCCTGACTTGCATCTCTATGTCAGGCATCCAAACCGAAGATGTTAACATACAATATATATGTACGAAGAATCCAAATTATGAGACAGAGTTCTGAGAAAAGGGCACTTGAATGTCTATAAACCAGAGTATGGAAGAAAAGGTATATGGACTAGTTGCATTATATAGGTAATGCACATTACATGATGATGGTTCTAGAAACTTTTGGTAATGTTACCTTCACATCAGAAGAAAAATTGTTTATAGGCTTCTTGTAGCCTGCTTTCTTAAGATGGAAATTCATCCATCGAAGTAGAACTTTTTCTGGTGCTAAGCTCATTAGCTCCTCCATATCCTGTCCATTTTAAAAAATAAGCAAAATTCAATACTCTTCAACCAATTTAAAAAGGTAAAAAAGAGGCTAACAAATGGTTTTTACAACCTGACTGTCATCCACTAACTCAACTAGTTGAGGTGTCTTTTTTAGGTTGAGATCTGCTAACAATTGTATCTGGTAATAGGATCAATAACAACAAATCAAAAAGAAACTGATGGAGATACATGGACAAAGAAGAATAAGCAAAGAAAAAGAAGACATCCTTAAAGCATTCCTCGATTCCTGAACCAAAAGGTTCATCCCTCAAATGAGATCCCATGATCTTCTTACCACACAACCATCCACTTTCATTTCTAATAGACTTTGGAGTACTGATACATTTGCTCCATTTTTTTACATTAAAGAAAGAGGCTTTTCTCTTTCTTACCTTAATCATTTGAGATATCAATCCAACCACCAAGTGAGGCTGCATAGAAAGAATTGAACTACTCAGACTTCAATTCATAAGCAAGTATTGACCAAATTACAGAAAATTTTTACATGCAACAATAACTCATGTGGTGGAATTCAAGATAACCAATTGGTATCAAATAAAACTAGTAACAGTGATGAAGACATCTCCATTCATGTTCATTACACATATCTTGACTAGAACTCTGCAACTATAGAGATTCACTTAGCAGTCAACATCCTTCAGTAAAAAGTGGTGATTTACTGAGCAAAGCATTAGTTTTTCTGGTCTCCTCCAACACATGATGAGAACTAAAAGGTCCAGGAGATACAGAGCAGACCTCAGGAGAATGCACCAGCAGATATTGGCATCTTTTGAAAGCTAAGAAAGATGCACTATAGAAGGCAAGTATAAAGATAATGATACTTACCCTTCCTTCAACCAAGTCTTGTGTTCCAATGTTAACTACTGTGCAACCAATGGCTTTTGCAGAGTTAAGGCAAAGAGTGTGATTCTCATTCCTCTCCCAAGGGTTTAATATCTGCTTTGTGTTGATTGCTCTCTCATCTATTGTCCCGGGGACAGCAACATTGATTAGTTTACTGTAAAAAAAGAAGCAAAATGAACAACAACCAAAGTAAAGTAGCTAGTTTCATCCCATAAGGACAACAACAAAAGAAATACATATGAACGCCAAGAAAGCTTCATATACTGATGCAGTTTCCACAAGAAAAAAGGAAAACTGGCAAGCCACCACCATTTTGTTTCCATTAATCAAGAAAATTTTAAACCTCCTGAAGTAATTATAAACCTATTTTCTTTTTGTTTGTTCCTCTTTCTCTAAGGGTTTGATAGACTACAAAAAGAACTAATGAATTGTACTTTTCGGACCTAAAGAGAATGTGAGGGGAAAGTGACAAAACGGCATCGGCGTACCATAGAAGGACACCATCTTTTGCAAGATTGAAAAGATCATTCGTTGCAGGGTCCAACGGCAGATATTTCTTCAGAAACGAGTCTTCCCCCAGGTAGCTATTGATGTGTGCCACGTAAGCTGATTTCTCGGATTCGCTGATGGTGTGCAGAAGTGTGGTTGTGGCAGCCTTCAAGAATGCCGAGGAGTTCTTTGCACCCCCCTCCTTGGAATGAGCAGGCCGGTGACGGAGGGGAAGGGAGAGAGAGAGAGAGAGAGAGAGAGAGAGAGAGAGAGAGAGAGAGAGAGAGAGAGAGAGAGAGAGGTACCTGCGGAGGGCGACGACGGCAGGGCGAGCGGCGACGGCGACTCGACGCGAGCGGCGCGGCGACGGGCTCCGGCGGAGGGGGGCTCGGGCGGGAGGCAGCACGGGGAGGGGGGCTCCGGCGGAGGAGGGGGGCTCGGGCGGGAGGGCTCGGGCGGAGGGGGGGCTCCGGCGGAGGGGGCTCGGGCGGGAGCAGGGAGGGGGGCTAGGGCGGAGAGGGGGCCGCAGGGGAAGGGGGCTCGGGAGGGGGGGCTCGGGCGGGAGGGGGGGGGCTCGGGCGGGAGGGCTCGGGCGGGCGGGGGTCGTAGTAGGAAGTATAACGGCATCAGCGACCGACTGGAGACCGAAGTTAATTCGGTCGCAATAATAGAGACCGATTAGCGACCGATATACATGCGGTCGCTGAAACGGTCTCGGTTATGCGACCGATTATTTCGGTCTCCGAATTGGTCTCTATTTGGGACCGACTAGCGACCGATTAAATCGGTCGCTAATTCGGTCGCTATAGCCACTTTTTCTTGTAGTGTTCTCTATAAAATCATATTTGATATAAAATAATATATATAATATTTAAAAAAGATAAATAGTATACCGATTGCGTATCATGTATCGGTCACCGGTTGGTACGGTCTGATACATGTGATACGGGATGTACCGTACGTATCGGTTTGTCAAACCCTGGATACATCGACAAAATTAGCATCACAATTTACCTCTTTATATATATAATTTATAGAGTTATGCACCAAGTGAACTGCACCCGTTTTCGTTCGAATATTCCTAGACTATCCACCTTTATCAGTTAATTTCTTATCTATCCAATAGAGAGGGGCAAGACCAAGTTGGGGTGTGGTTTAGTTAAGTACCAAGATATTGACCATTAAACCCTCCAATAAAATTAAAAATGGATAGAGGCCTAGAGCAAACTCATACGGACATGAAATTTGCTGAACCATACTAGGTAGTTGGACGGTTAACACCTCTCCTTCCAAAGTTCAAACCCTATCTCCTCCCTTATTTGAGAGAGTGCAAGGCCTCTATTTCTTGATGTACGTGTAGACGCTTCTCACCGTCTCCCCAGAGAAGCTTATGAAGGTGAGCATCAATATGTTTTTACGACGTCCCCCGCTTTCTCTCCCTATCATATACACCCGGCCCCCTTGACCAAGAACAAAAAAAAGACATGGAATGAGGTGTGCCGACTCCTAGCTATGAGCCAGTCTGCAGCCACTCGACTTGTGAACTACCGTGTGAGGTTCCTTCTCTTTCAACATAATCACATTCAAGTGGAGGACTTCATATGTACTTGCGAATGGCACCCACCGTGGTGCACATCCCCACAATAACGCATAGGCTACTGATCACTTTCGACTGCCGGTCCAACTGCCTGCAAGGAACCTGTCGGTGCACTTCAAATTGGTTAAGACTACTGTTGGCCCTGCTTAATTACAGCTCTATCTTGAAGACATGAAAATAAGTAGAGGAATGAGAACAGCTAGCTAGAGGGTATTATTAATTGTCCTTGATTTCGTGAAGAGAGAAGACCATGACCCACCCCATCAGGTGATCCAAGAGTTTAAATGATGCACGAGCATTCAGGAGCTTTAGATATGCTTACAAGGAGACACCGACAGTGATTTAAACTATTCAAACACTCACAATAATTCTTTCTCGTGCATAGACTCAATCTCTTCCATTGAATGGAATTCTTGTCAATGCAGTTGATCTGGACATATGACCTGCCTTGAAGTGGTTATGATTGAATGGCTCATGTGGTTCCATGATGCAGTACTTAGATACGTATAATATATATATATAATTCGGGTACCTAGCTAGCGTCCCAATCATGGCATGTGATGGACCAAATCATGCCATGTGACTTGCCAATCATGTCCGGACGTGAAGCAAACTGCATGACCTAGTATGGATGGCAGATATATAGACAAGGGTCAAAGAAGACGTACGGAGATATCTGCCTTGGGTCAAGTTTGGGACCATGCATGGACTCCAATCACCGTGCCCACGGAGTAATTATGCATCTGCCAACTGCCCCAAAAGACTACTCGACGAAGATAATGGACAAGCAGAGGCCGCCAAGCTCTCTCATCCATGCATGGTTTGCCATCCCTTCTCCTTTCCCGAAAGCGACGTTCAAAGCTAGAACAGGACCAACGTAGAAACTTTGATTGGGACAAGGCATGACATGAACTTTAGAATGATGGCAAAGTTAAGCCATCGATCACGGGTTGCAGAAATATCATTACTTTGTGTGAGTCCTACCGAATATAAGATATATAACACGTGAGTTCACATTCGGTAGGACACTGGGTACGGTGAGTGAGTTAGGCGTCGTTAGATTTGAACCCAAATCTCTCACATTCGGTACTAACTCGAGTATCACTGTGCTACATCATTCTCCGCCGTCGAACCCTAAAAAGAAGAACATGTGACAATCAATGTGCATCAGTAATTAGATCATATACATGCAAAGTGCATGTCTTCTGTGCTTGTTGAAGTAGCTTAACCAAGCCAGCCTTCTGCCGGAGATCGCCTACCTTCAGCTTCCCTTGTGAAAAGAACCGGATTCCCCACGCGCACTTAACTATTTTATGCGCCGACAGGTGCATGAACCGCTCCAAGCCAGGTAGAACTCTTTTGCAGCTTTAACCGAAGAAAACAGTACCGAGAGTGCATGCTTTAGAGCAGAAGGATCGACGTCTGCATGGATTCCCTCTCACTACAGTCTGAAGCATCCGATCCGATCATCACGGCCAGTACATCAACATCCCTTGTTCCTGGAAATCACCATCCCAGGCAGGTGAAGACATGAACCCACAGACCCATGTCTTCGTAGTCCAGGATTCACAAAGCGCCAGCTGCCACAAGATGAACCCATGTTCTTCTACGTACAGAAATGCTGCAGGGCCGTGGGAAGTAGCTACCACATGCTGGTACATGCAAACTTGTGCGAAGGGTATTGACCGTACCCTTTCCCCAGTCCACTCAAATCTAATGATTACGCCCATCAGCTCTTCGGCTCCACACCACCAAAGTGATCGGGGAAGTAGCTGCCGGTGCCTCCCATGACCGCAGCTGTCACCTGGGCCAGCCCCAGGCGTCCGCACCCGCGCCGACCCTTCCCCTTATGGGCTCCCGTCCGGGCGGGACCCACCGCTCCAATCCCGCAAGCCCATAAACTTGTCCCCAGTGGGCCACGTCGTCCCGGTGGCCCCCTTCCGTCGTGTCACTCGGCCCGCAAGTCGGGATCGGAGTGATCGCGCAGGGACATCTGGACACAGATCCCGTCGGGCCCCGTGCACGCACGCGATCCGTTGGACGGCACCGGCGCCGGGCGTGCGCCTGGTGGGGCCCGCGCGCCGGTGCGATCCCTCCCGAGTTTTTTTTTATTAAAAAAATTCGCTTTGCTGACAGGTTGGTGAGGTGTAGCCGTGCAGGGGCATACATGTAAAAAGGAAGACATCTTTTCGCGAAGGGGATAAGGGGAGTGCGTATGCGTTGGTGTTAGAAGATACCGAAGTTATGTTATGCAGGGTTTCGTCTGGTGTGATGTGCGTTGTTAAGATAAGGACGTGGGAGACCCCATCGAGTGACGAGCCATGGGCATGCACCCATCCACATTGCATGTGCTGGTCATCATGATGAGGTGTTGCAAGGGCCCCCTGGGATCCCCCAGGGCGTGCTAATCCAGATTTGACTGATCACATACACGTAAATGTTTGAGTTCCCACTGAGAAATGGGCATCATCACATCATGCCGATGGTTTCGAGGGGTTTTACCTCGCCTTGCAAACATGTACTCCCTTGCAGGTAAAGGCTCGTGCAACGAAGCGATTACAAATTGAATATATGATTATCTGTATTTATTTTATTTTAAATTTTAAATTATCTAATTTTAATCTGTTCCGATTTGAATTCGAATACGAAGTGAATATATGATTATCTGTATTCGTTCTATTTTAAAATTCGAATTCTCTTATTCAAATTTAAAAGTATATAAATATAGTTATAAAATATTAAAAATATATAAAATATAATTATAAAATGTCAAATATATATAAAATAAATTTTAAATTAAAATACAACTATAAAATGTCTAAATTTCACTATAATATTATCTATTTTATAATATATTATTTAAAAAATATATATTATATGATATATAATATTACGAACGGATATTTTCCGAAGCGAATATTATAATATCCGTATCCGCTCCGATTCGAATTCGGATATTATCCGTATCTGAAAAAATAAATACGAATTTGAATATTATCCGTTAATACGGATTCAAATTTGAAGCGAATTCGGATAATATCCAAATCCGTTAACATGTCTTGACTCATGTACATGTTTGAGTCTCTTGCTGGTCTCTTAACATTATGATTGTGTGTGTGTGTGTTTTTTTTTTTTTGGCATAAAAGATATAGGGAAGGAGAGAAGAAGCGTGAGGGTTATGTAAGTTTGAGATTGGTTTGATGCACACCGCACCATAGATGGTAATGTTTTTAAATTTTTTATTTTTTAAAATAATTTAAATAACTCTCAAGATATTCTAATTTGAGAGTTAAATTATGTCACCGTTTAATTATTTAAAAATATTAAAAATAAAACATATCAATTTTTAAAATAATATGCTTAACGTTATTTATTTGATCTAATTTTATATTTTATATTTTTTATTTCTTTTTAGATAATATAATAATGACGTGACTTACACCCCAAATTAAGATATATTGAAAGTCACTTCAAAAAAATTAAAAACTCTGCACACCCATGATGTGCAGCACACTTTGAGTGTGCAATATTCCTTACTCTGTAAATTTTAATATCATGCAAAGGTCGTCTGAAGATTTGTGGGCCATGGCGCATAAATGTCCTTTCTTGTGTCATGTCAACGAACGGAGGTAGTAGATACATGAGGTTCTCAAAAGTAAGGTTCACTGCACACCCGGGTGTGCTACACACCATGGGTGTGCAGGGTTTTTTATTTTTTAAAAATTGAAGTGAGTCTTAAGATATCTTAACTTAAGCTGTAAATCATGTCGCTATTGGATTACCCAAAAAGAAATAAAAAAATAGATCAAATGAATAGTGTTGGACCCATTCTTTAAAAATTGGTCTATTTCATTTTTAACTTTTCTAGATAATCGAATGGTGATAGGTCTGTCAACGGAGCAGATACAAAGCGAATGTATGATTATCCGTATCCGCTCCGTTTTGAAATTTAAATTATTTGATTTTGGTCCCCTATGCAACAGATTATTGTAGTATTTATCAGTATTTAATTCGAACAAAATTTTCAAATGATTTGAATTATTCGCTCCGATTTCAAAATGCTCCACAAATTTTACGAATAGATATTTTACGAAACAAATAGTATGTTATATGTATCCGCTCCGACTAAAATTCGGATATTATCCGTATCTGAAAAAGTGGATACGAATTCAAATATTATCTGTCAATACGAACTCGGACTGTAACCAAAATGGGATAATATCCGGATTCGTTGACATACCTAAATGGTGACGTGGCTTACACCTCAAGTTAGGGTATCTTAAGGGGCACTTCAAAAAAAATAAAAAAATAAAATATTTAAAAGTTTTGCACATTGAGAGTGTGCAACACACCTGTGCAGCAAGTCAAACTCGATTTCCAAAAGCCCCGCTTTTGACATTGGTTTTGCATAGCATCATTTGTACAACTAGTACTTAGTAATATTAATTCATAGTTAAATGTCAAAATGATGCAAAAGATGACGGTGAAAAGGGAAGGAAACAGTTGGGTGTAGGAAATTAAGGGAGAGGAGAGAGTCTTTAGAGTCTTGAAAATTAAACTGGTATAATATTTTTAATATAATTTTAGGTATGTATAAAATTTTTAAATAAAATATTTTTGTTAATAAATGAACATCAAAATCGATACAGCATACTTAAAACACCTAGATGTATTTCCACTCAAAATTAAAAGTGATAGAGCGATTCTTTTAAAAGATATTTTACAAAGTCTATATATTCCAACATCTACTTACTTCGTTACAAAATTATCTTAACCCCATTGCCACACCAAATTCTAACACCGAAGCTCAAGGATTATGTCATGTAACACTTAAATTTATAGTCGGGGCTGAGCAAGAGAGTTTAAATGATAGCGAGCAAGGTTCCCAAGAGACAAGTTGAGCGCTGAGCGGAGAGTCGGGCGTTGTTTCTTCTTCTTCTTCTAGCGTAGGTTAGGAAATGACCTCTAGAAAAGGAGGAGGCGAGAGGAGCAGAGCGGTGATGCCAGATGTTGAAATCGATGGCTATCGTGTAAAGAAAAAGTTCTTATTCCGAAGTGGGGTGCCCAAAGATAATCCTCTATTGCTTAAGTCATCGATTGGTGAAGGAGAAAGGAAATGCTAGAGTAGGAGCAAATCTTGTGTACCTTGCGATGTCGATATATTATACTTTCTATAGGCGTCTAGAGCTTTAGGATATCAGGGATTTCACCGTGGTCATGATCGCGGGCAGAATAGGAGGCAAATCCTGAGCTGAGTCGATCGTTGTTATGGGAAGTCAGAGTGTCCAAAATGGTTATGGAGGAGAGCAAAATTTGAAGCAAGGGACAGGATGGCAATAGAAGGAAAGTTAAGTCATATTTGACCCCGTGCGAATCTTGTGTCCGTTATCCAGTCGGATTTGAACTTAAATTGGGAAAGCAACGAAAAGCGTCCAAATTAGGTTCATAAGCAAAATCAGCTAAAGGAGCACAAGCCCTTCAACCCTAATCCCTTTCAAGAAAATGTTAGTTAATCCTTCATGGTGATCATGATGATCTCAATCCCCCCAGGGAGATTCACCTTGGTTTGGCCCTATCTTGTGAAATATCATCTTAACTTGAAGGGCCAAAGGGTCGATGGCGTTCCCATCGGGCCCTTGGGGATTGTATACCTCATATTTGCCCATCATCATATGAATAATTATTATTATCACCATATCTTTGGCTGCTTAGCCTTTGTCAAACCTTGATTTTGTTTTCATCACCAAACGCGAAACGTTGGAATCCCTTCGTCCTCACCTACGTCCATCCATACCCCCACCACATGTACGTGCGACTTGTTTGTCCTCCACTGCGACCCAAGCAAGATCACCTACAGCCAGAAGAGGCCCCACGCTCCCCTATACATGAGGTTAATTTAAACAATGGACATTAGTGTGTATATATATATGATTTTTTGCATGAAAATCATTGTTAAAAGTGAATTTGTAAAAAAACCATTCCTAAAAATGCATTAGCACGTATATCACCGAGTTTATTCAAATAGTGCATAAATGTCATTTAAGCATGATTTTCTTGCAAGTTGTTGGTAAAAAGAAATGATATGTATGCAAATAAATATGTCATTTTTGCACAATTCAGATTACACAGTGATATACCAACTAATACATTTTTAGGAATGATTTTTTTGTAAATTCATTTTTAACCATGGTTTCCATGCAAAAAACCCTATATATATATATAATCATGTCAAAGAAAATGTGTCACACTAGCATCCTTTTAAAATGGGATCCTTTTGAACTTGTTAAGAAGAAAGTTTGTGTCATTTACCATGTTAATAGAGGGTTCTTAGACTGGTGTTTGCTAATACAGTGTGTTTGGGAATCTGCACAAAAATTGTGTAGTATTTAACAAGTTCAACAGGGACAAGTTCGATTCGTCCCATCCTTCAGTGTTCGGCCATCTTTAAGCATATTAAAAAATCCAATCCACAAGGACTCTTTTCTCTCAATCCAAAATAGAAGACAAAAAAAGACTTTTGAACGAAGGGGTTTTGAGTATTTAACCCCTAAAATCTTTTGAAATTAGGAAAAGGCTCCCCTAATCCACCTATTTAGCCAAAAGTCCCCAAATTCTTCTCCGTTACATGAAAACACCCATGTTGTTTGTCTCTGTAAATTCAGGTCTAGTTATAGACTAACCTGACAATAGTCCATGTTGAGTACCCCTTGCAACGAAAACCTCACCATCCTCACCCGCACGATGATGATAGATCACAAATATTATAGAAATAAAGATGCACAGAAGAAAAGAGAATGAAAGAGAAGATGAGAGATCTAGAGAGAGAGAGAGAGAGAACACATAGAGATTTATGTAATTTGGTTGGCCAAATTATCTCCCTACGTCCACAGAACCTTCCTTAACTTCCTTCTCTATACTAACACCAAGAATATAGATACAATGGCAGTGGCCTATCTTTGAGATTCGGCTTCCAAAAATTTTTAAGTTTGAGTATGATATCTTCTCTTCTCTCCGTACTTTCTCAGCAACTTTTTCATCTAACTTAGCCAAAGGTGACATGTTAACCAGATAACATGTTGTGTTTACAACTTCAGTCTAGAAGGACTTGGGCAGGCTAGCCTAAAGATGTAACATCCGAAAAAGTCTAAAAGAAATGAGATATATTAAAATCATGTGATAAAACGAGATCCAAATATATTTTATTATATTATGTGTATCATATTTTTTTCTTAGACCCCGCAGGAGAAGCCTTTATATTGGAATATGTAAGATAGAAGATAGATGTTAAACAGCAGATTGCCCAGAGAGGAGATAGAAGGAATATCATTTACCATCTATCTAAGAGTTTTGCGCTTCTCTTTTTCAAATAAAAATAACACAATTGTCGCATTGAGTTAATTTTGTCGCTTTTCCATAATAGACGAAAGATCGCCTCCTTTAGTTATGTGGATTTTTCTTCTGAGATAGACGAAGTATCGTCTACTTCAGTTGGGCTAAGTTTTCATCTACTTTTGTTATGCAAATTTTTCTGAGATACACAACAGATCGCTTACTTTAGTTATGTGGATTTTTCTTATGAGATAGATGAAGTATCATCTACTTCAGTTGGGTTAAATTAATTTTCATCTATTTTAATTATGCGAATTTTTCTTATGAGATAGATGAAGTATTTCTACTTCAGTTGGGCTAAGTTTTCATCTACTTTAGTTATGTAGATTTTTCTTCTGAGATAGACGAAGTATCGCCTACTTTAGTTCAAATGGGTTTCCATATATTCCTTTGTATGGGATTTTAGTTCCTGCCATTTTATCAAATCGAGTAATCGAGATGATTGTCGGAGGTTTGTAATTTTCATAAAACAAACGAAAGATTGTCTACTTCAATTATGTGAGGTTTTTCCGAGATAAAAGAGATAGCGCCTGGCATCGCTTATTATTTTGTGCCTTTGTGTAACCACATCATCTATCTCAGTTAACTGAGCTATCGTCTATTTTAGTTGAATAGACTTTATCGCCTACTAGTTAAGCAAGAGTTTTCCTAAGGGATTTCGTTTACATGTGTCTATATGCCTTCTAACACGGTTCTCTTCCGTAGGAAATAGTCTATTGACTTTTGGTGTTTTTTCCTATTAGACGAAACATCGTCTATCCATGTTTTGCTTTGGTTTCATTGAGTCATATTACAAACTAAATAGATTTAAATGCCACGAGTATCTGACAATCCAGGTTTTCTGACCATGTCAGATTTCTCTTAGATTTAAATAGTGTTAAGACATGACAGTGCTAGATTTTCCTTTGATTCGAATACTATAAGGATCTGAATCGGTCAGATTTTTTTGTAAGATTTGGGGTGAAATTAATGACCAAACTAATAGAAGAAAGTGCCAGAACATAGAGCAAGTCTGTAGGTATGGGACTGGTCTGACAGTCTGACTTTGCATGTAAGAGTGTCGTGAAGGACACGCAAGAAAGGGGCATGTGTCTAACGGACAGAAGTAAGAGGGATAGACCCTAACCCAGAGCTGAGAGAGAGTTATATATATCTCACTCTTTTCCCTTTCCCTTACCCTTGTTCTTCTCATTTCCTTGACTTCCTAGACTCCTTGGAGCGTTCTTGAGAGAACCTTACTATCTCATAGTGTTAAGTCACTTTCGAGTTTCTCATATCACTATCCAACCTCTTCTCTTTTTCTGAGACTTGGTTCTATGTTTCTCTAACCTCTTACCCTTAGGGTGAACCAGAGAGAGAGAGTAGGATGAGGTATTTGAAAGGAAGATAGAACACTCATAGGTTTAGACTTCTTTTGAGGTAGGATTTCTGAACACAAACCAGGCGTGAGCTTTATGCCTAACTTCTTCGATCTATGTTCTAAAAGTTTTCCTTAAAAAGTACGAACCGCATAATATGTGTTTAGATCAAGTTGGCACTTGTAACCCGATATCGATCTTTAAGTTTTCTCCAAAGTGTTAATGAAGATTTCTATGAATGACAAGATACGCAACAACATGGATAAGTTAACAAGGCTTAAGTTGAGTTTCATGTAAAGATGGAATGAAGTAAAAAAACATGTTATATCACGAAACGGCCTATGGGTAAAGTCATTTCTAAGAATAGTAATCATTCAATTGCACGAGTATAGGGCGATTTGGATACAAGGTCCACTACATGTCACTATTTAACCTGAAACTCGACCCTATCGTACGTCCAGTCGAGTCATGTTTCTTGTTTGGAACCCCTATTCAAATGTATAAAGGAAAGGGCTACCCGAACTAGGTGTTCTAGAGGAGAGATGCGGCGTGGAGCCACCCGTAGGTACAACCGCCCAGAGCATGAAGTAATAATTGTATGTTCTTTCTGTGTTTAGCTTATGATCCATGTTTCATGTTTAATCTCTAATTACTCTAGTTAATATGTTGAAAATGTGGGTCTAAGCTCCATGATATGATTATACTTATGAAACGATATACAAGTATGTGCGCGTTATATGTATGTATGTGCAAGTATATATGCTCCCCCACATGTATCATATGTTAGCTTTGTAGATAAGAGAATTATAAAGACAAGTTTTTGTTTAAGTATGAAAATGATAAGATGCTACAAGATATGTTATACTCTTCCATATGCAAATTATGTTTATGATGCTCATTTACGTTGGCAAATCATATTGCAATTTTTTCTTCCTGCCATATTATCTGTAGTTCTCATGTCTAGCTTTGATGCTATTTTCTTTGGCCTCATCAACCTTGGACGGTGTTATGGGATGCCCCCGTTGTTGATCCACTTAAGCTCATTTGATTAAAACTTTACCCAAGCATTCACGTTTTACCCTGTTCAAAATAGTTGTCGTTAATATTAATTGTATCATGTTTATGGATAAGAGGGCTTGACCTGTCGATAGGTTGAGCATAATTATTTCTATTGGCAGGCGACCGCTATGTTGGTGTTAGAAGTTTTACTGAGTCTTATACTCTACATGTTGCGTAACATGTTTTTAGGTGCTGAGTCATGAGGAGGATCATTGGCCCTGTGCTACAGGTCAAGAAGTTAGGGGGCACGGTAGGGGTGTGGAGTCTGGAGGTGTGGTGCTTGTGTTTGATGGCTGGATGTGCTGGATGTGCATGGCAGTGTTGTTCAATTTTGTTACCCTTACGGGTCTGTGTATCAAGACTCTCTTGTAATTAATTAATTATGAATTATGAATGAGAAATAGTCTTTGCTTACTTTCTCTTCATAATGTGTGGTTAATGTGGATGATTTTATATTACAGAATGTTGATGGTGCTACTATCCTTGGGCACATATGTTTGTTGTCACACTCTGTGTTTTCACTTTAGTGGGGTGTGACAGTAGCCTTATGCATCTAGCTCTTTCAAGTAGTGTCTGGTTCATCCTTTCTGTCACCCCAATCTACTATGGGATACTAGGAGTTGTAAATAACTTTACAATCCCCCCATTTTTGCAGAATTCAATGAACTTACTTGTATATTATGTATCATTGTTAGACTTTAAACATTTTACATGTCTAGCAGTTTGTTTCTCAACCCTGGCCTTCCACTACTTGAACTTGGTGAACACTTCTGACTTTTGCTTCATGAAGTAAACACATACTTTCTAGGAGTAATTATCTATGAAGCTCACTGAGTACACTACACCTCTCAATGATGGGGTTGACATCGATCCCCAAACATTTGAGTGTACTAATTTCAGAACCTCTTTACTTCTGTGTATAGAAGTCTTGAATTGGACTCTGCACTATTTTCCCAATACACAAAATTCGTAAAAAGCTACTTAGCAAGATTTTACTCTTAGCAGCAGCTTCCTCTTGTGGAGTTCCATCATATCTCTCTCACTCATATGTCCCAGCCGTATATGTCATAGAGTGGTATATATTCTTGGAACTGTTATCTACCAAAGATGATATAGCGGCATTCCCTACAACTGTACAGATAGTCCGTACAGATTGTTCTCAGTCCGCATCCCCTTCATAACAACCAAAGCACCTTTACTAACTTTGAACAAGTCATTACGGAGCTGCTGACAGATTTAATCCAAACTTCTCTAAATAACGTAGAGATATCAAATTCTTTTTCAGTTCTTGAACATGCATGACATCTCCTATTGTCTTGATGACACCATCATAGATCCATATTCTGATGTTCCTAATACCAACAACCTTAGAGGGGTGATCATCACTGAGTACAAACTAGTCCACTCTCTCATAGCTCATGTAGGTATCAAACCATTTCCTGTGTGGACGATAATGAAATGAATATCCAGAATCGATGGTCCAATATGTAAGGAAATTATCATTACTTGATGATCATACTATCAACAGGTTTACATCATCTATTGGCACTTCCGTATCACCAGATCTGTCTACTGCTACACTTCTTGAATCATCTTGAACAAGTATCTTCCCTTTTACTTTCTACTTCAGCAGAGGGCTATCTCTTTTGTAGTGTCTCTTCTGATGACATTTATAGCACTATGTCTTCTTAGCATTAGATTTAGGACTTCCTTTGTTCTTTACCTAATTTTTCTCCTCGGATCCTCCACGACTTTTGTCCCTAGCCATTAGACTTTCATAAAGAGGTTCATTCATGTTGCATCTTCTCCTAATTATCTCGTTTGAACTGAGGATTGCAATAACCTCCTCAAATGACAAATTCTTATTGCCATACATCAGTGTTAATGTGATCAGAATATCAAATGAAATAGGTAAAGAGCATAGTATAATGATGGTTTTATGCTCATCATCAAACTTGACCTAAAGTTGTGACAGATCACTAATGATCTAATTAAACTTGTTAATGTGTTGAATCAGATCTTCCCCTTCGACCATTCGAAGACTATACAACTCATACTTCAGGAATAACTTGTTAGTGACGCTCTTGGAAATATATTGCATCTCTATCTTTTTCCATAATCTCTTTATGATCTTCTCTGTCATCACATCATATAGGGCCAAGTCTGCACAACACATCCGGATTGTACTGAAGGTCATCTGCTTCAGTTCCTCCCAATCCGGCCTCTTGGTCTATTTTTGCAGGCTTCTCTCCTGTCAAGGCCCTATTGACTCTCTGTTAAACCATCAAATCCTTCACTCTCATCTATCATAGACTGAAATTGCCCTTGCCATCAAACTTATCAAACTCATTCTTCATCAGTCCACTCATCTAATTTGAGCTTATATTGTAGATCCGTGCAGAACCTGGCGCTCAGATACCAATCTATTGGGCAATACTTACAGCAAAAATCTAAATGTCCTCACCCGCATTAGAAGATGAAGATGACGGATCACGAATATAGAAACAAAGATGCACAGAAGAAGAGAGAAAGAAAAAGAAGATGAAAGAGAGAGAGAGACAATACACATAGATTTATGTGGTTCAGTTGGCCAGATGTCCTTCCTACGTCTACGAAACCTTCCTCGGCTTTATTCTCTACACTAACACCAAAAACAGAGATACAGCGGCAGTGGCCTATCTCTAAGACTCGCCTTCTTAGGTTACAAGGTTAGGTTAGATTTTCCTTGTTCCTAAGACATCATATAGATAGGAACTCTGGGCACTACTTGACAAATATTCCCTAATCAGTCCAATTATTGGCCCTATCAAATAATTGATTACAATGATAAAGGCACCTTTTCCAACGCATGACCATACAGGAATGCCACACTCATTACCTTGTTGAAGTTAGATGGAAGGCTCTATCACCACAGGATGTGGATCTAGACGGGGGGTGAATATATCAACTGACTATTTAAAAATTAGGCCTAGAATCAAATGTGGAATTAGAAGAACACTAAGCGAACACAGCCAATGCACCAAATGAAACACACAAGATCTGCTGAACAAGCAATCAAACACACGAGAGGCACAAGTCTTTTAGGTGGTTCGGTCAATCCGACCTACGTCCACCCCACATTCAACTCGAATGTGGATTACTGCTGATACACAGCTTCAATCTACTGGGCTCTACAACTTGCCAACAACGGCTGGGGCTTACAGCTTATCCCGACCAGAGGAACACCCTCTGCAACAGCTAAGCTTCACAGCTTGCTCTGCTGGGCACTACAGCTTAGCCGACCAGAGGTAACACCTCTGCAACCCGCTGCCTCACAGCTTGCAATCGTTGACTCACAGCTTGATCAAACAAGAGTTTTCAAAAGAAAATAACAAAGACTAAAAATAAACAAAACACACAATCGAATGGAAGAAAACCAAAAACGACTGTAGCTCAAAGTTGAGCAATATCAGCTCTGGTAAATGGAACAAGAGACTGATTCACAAGCTCTCATATAACTCTCTCAACTCATCTCTTCTCTCTTTCTTTTTCTCTCCTTCTCTTCTTCTCTGCTTTTCTTCTCTCACAGTGGATCTCGGTGGCTGCTGCTTCAGACTGGATGTATAGACTTCACCAACTTCGATCAGCCTTTACAGAAGATGAAAACTGATATATATAACAGCAGCAGGTGGATAAGGGCGCGTAGCTTCCACGTTTTCCCGCCCAAGGAATTCTCCAGATTCGAGGTGATTCCATCCACGTGGCAGCATCTGGTCACCTCGTCCTCCTGAGATCACGAGCCATGTCAGCAATCTCAGTAGAGAATCCCTGTCAGACAGAGTATCGGATGATCAGATTAAATAACAACTCTGTATAGACTTATCAGAAGAACTGCGTTGTATAGACTTCATATAAGTAAAAGCTATGTACAGACTTGCTGTATGAAGCAACCGCTGTACAGACTTAGGTTATATGAAGACTGTCAATGTATAGACTAAGTGAAGACCAATGCAATGTTCAGACTTCGCAAACGAAGATGCAATGTGTAGACTTCAGTGAGAAGATGCAATGTGTAGACTTCAGTGAGACTCAAATGAAGACGGACGATGTATAGACTTCAGAACTGATGAATGCAATGTACATACTTCATGAGACTCGAATGAAGACAAGCGATGTATAGACTTCACGACTGATGAATGCAATGTACAGACTTTGCAAGATGTGAAGGAGTTGAGTGTATAGACTTCACGATGTGAAGACTTGTCAGCAAAGGACTGTACAGGCTTGAGGTGAAGACAGATGTATAGACTTTCTAAAAGAACTGCTGTATAGACTTGAAGCAATGGAAAACATCGACTGTATAGACTTTGAATTGCAACGTAGATAAAGGCATCGATGTATAGACTTCGAAGCTGAACGTAGGTAAATAACCCAATGTGCAGACTTTGAATCGCAACGAAGGAACATATGCAAATGTACAGACTTGAGGCATGGAGGCCAATGTATAGACTTTACCTCGTGCAAGCTACAGTGAATGAATGTATAGACTTTCCACCGACCAATGTGTAGATTTTGCATGCCTAAGACGCTGAATGAGACGGTGGGTGAGACGGTGCAGCTACAGTGGTGCACAAACTTCATGAGACGCTCACTATATATACTTAGCACCGACAAATGTATAGACTTTGGAGTCTGAGACCAATGTACAGACTTTGTAAAACAGAAGCATGTATAGACTTGGAAGATCAAGACGCTAAGGAAGACGGTCATTGTACAGACTTAGTAAAACATAAGCCTGTATGGACTTGGAAGATCAAGACGCTAAGGAAGACGGTCATTGTACAGACTTAGTAAAACATAAGCATGTATAGACTTGGAAGATCAAGACGCTAAGGAAGACGGTCATTGTACAGACTTAGATGCCATTGACAAATGCATGCTACAGTCCAATGTGTGGACTTACATGAGACGCTCATTGAGACGCTCAATGTACAGACTTTGCCTGACACCGTCCAATGTACAGACTTTGCCTTAGACTCTAAATGAGACGGACAGTGTATAGACTGTGCAATGCACTGTGGATGTATGGACTTTGAACAATGCAGTGTATAGACATGTGAACTGCAAAGAACACTCAGGCAAATTGATAACACACATTCATCAATCACAGACTATCTGATAACATAAGTACATAAAAACATAAACAGTGTTGCCAATCAATCAAAACAATGTGTTGCCATATGAAGTAAAGTTACATGTCAACACCATTAACACAGAGGAGTCACAACAATCTCCCCCTTTTTGATGATGGCAACCCCCTATCATATAAAGTAGCAACATCTGTCATACAGATGCATTTTTTGATGAACGTCATGATTTGTTATTCAGATTATTATGCAGATGCATGTAGATGCTATGAATGACATGCTGCAACTCCCTGCTAACAAAATTTCCCCCTTTTGCCTGCCATACCATGATGCAGATGCATACACTCCCCCTCCCCCTGAATGCAGAATTCTCAATTCAGAATTCTCCCCCTGAACTGAAGGAATGAATTCAGACAATATTCTCCCCCTTTGCCATCAACAAATATGAGGGAAAGTGAGTGCAATGGAAGGAAAAAGAAGGTTCAGCTGACTGGCATTCTTAGCAAGTAGTTCAGAAATTAAGCAACTAAAGCACAGAACCTTCAGTCATATGAACTGAGAAACGGCTTAGAAATTGAAATTCTGGTTTAAAGGTTATAAAAATGAGAGTTCATGCACTACATTCATTGGATAAGGTAGATGTGCATGATAAAATAATAAACCAGAGTCATATTTACATGAGAGATTCAGTTTCAGAATATCTTACTTTCATAGACTCAGTAGAATGTGTTAAGAGAAACCATGTCATGTATTGAAATTAAATAATTTACATCCATGAAATTTCTTTGAAGGAACAGCATTTTCAATAGTATTTCATTTAGAGCATTCAGGTACCAAAAGTCTTTTTGCGTAAGGGTATACGTTTATCAGACGCCAATACCCCTAGATACTCAACATGATGGACCATCTTGCCTATGATCAAACTCAATAGAATTGATTGACACCTTTTTGTGTGAGGGTACACGTTTATCAGACGCCAGTTACCCCCAGGTACTCAGTGAAAACAACCTACTGTTTTGATCATTTTATACAGAGATAGCTGATACACCTCATGACATGAGTGGTGTCCACTTCTTTGATGGATCACTCAGTTTCTCAGTGATTTACCAGTCATTGCTCTGTCAATGCTATTTTTCAAATAATTTTTAATATTTTTCAATATCTTTCTTAGCTGCCCTTTATTTGTTTCAGAATGACTTGTTTAAGGACAATACACATACTTAGCTTCTCTAACATGATTTCAGATGAGTTTTCAGATTTCAGATATAATTAGCTTTGTCTGACATGAAATAAGATAAGGGTTGAGAGGTTTATCAATTTTCATCATCCTTATTTACGGATTGTAGTCTTTCAACTCTAAAGATTATAAATTTAAACCATTAAGTCAGTCTTTAAGCAATTAAAGTTCTTATGAGAGAAGAAATCTATTTTCTATTGCTTAATATTAGAACTGACTAAAAGATTGCCATACTGTCAGACTCAACTCTGAATCATATGCAATACTCCCCCTGTCTATGTGCATGTGGTTTTGCGAATAGAGACTGAACAAATGATTTTGAAATTCATGCTTATTCAGACCTATTATGCTATATTATGCAGAGAAATGCAGTGCAATACAATCATGCAGAAATATAGACATATCATGCATCTAGACATATATATGCAATGATGATCATGAGTGCAAAAAAAATATGAGAGTCATGCATTATCATAAGTCTGTTGCACCATTCAACCTTCACAAAGTTTTATTCAATCTATCAACAGCAAGTCCAAATCAGAAGTTTATTCAAAGTAGCTCAAAAGTTTTATTCAAGTCAACAAAGAGTTCATTCATTATGCTGAAATTTACACAAGCCAAGTTCTCTTCTAAAAAATTTAAAATTTTCATTTCGAAGTGGCTTAGTAAAGATATCAGCAACTTGTTTGTCTGTTTCAATGAAGTCCAGTTCAATTTCCTTTTTGTTCACAGCATCTCTTAGAAAATGATGTTTTATTTCTATGTGCTTAGTCCTAGAATGATGAACAGGATTTTTAGCAAGGCATATGGCACTAGTATTATCACATAAAATTGGAATACATTCCAGTTTGATCTGATAATCATATAGTTGGTGCTTAATCCAAAGTACTTGGGCAGCACAATTACCTGCTGCAACATATTCAGCCTCAGCTGTAGACAAGGCTACAGTGTGTTGCTTCTTAGATGCCCAAGATACTAGACAGCCACCAAGGAATTGACAATAGCCACTAGTGCTTTTTCTATCTACTCGACACCCAGCATAATCAGCATCAGTATAAGCTAGAAGCTCTAACTCACACCTAGCAGGATACCATAATCCTAGCTCTTGGGTACCTAGCAGATATCTAAAAATCCTTTTCACTGCTTTAAAATGATTTTCTTTAGGACTGGCCTGAAACCTAGCACATAATCCTACAGCGCATTGAATATCAGGCCTAGATGCTGTTAAGTAGAGAAGGGAACCGATCATACCTCTGTATAACTTCTGGTCAAATGGGTTACCTTTAGTGTCTTCATCCAAGCTTGTAGAGGTACCCATTGGAGAGGCTATCTCTTTAAGGTTATCCATCTTGTATTTCTTGAGTAGATCCCTTGTGTACTTGGACTGAGTGATAAACATTCCATCCTTTGTTTGTGTAACCTGCAGTCCAAGAAATAATTTGAGCTCACCCATTGAGCTTATTTCAAACTCATTAGTCATTATTTCAGAAAATTCCTCACACAATTTGGGGTTAGTTGACCCAAAAATGATATCATCCACATAAATCTGTACAATAAGAATTTCAGAATGACTCACCTTTGTAAACAAGGTCTGATCAACTACTCCTCTAGTGAAATTTTGATCAGTGAGGAACTTGCTCAACCTGTCGTACCAAGCTCTGGGAGCTTACTTAAGACCATAGAGAGTTTTATTTAATTTGTAAACATGATTAGGGAAATCTAGACATTCAAACCCAGGGGGCTGTCTAACATAGACATCCTCATTAATTTCCCCATTCAAGAATGCAGATTTTACATCCATCTGCTGGAGGATTATACCTAGGGAACATGCATAAGCTAATAAAATTCTAACAGCTTCTAATCTGGCTACAGGGGCAAATGACTCTTCAAAGTCAATACCAAACTCCTGGTTGTACCCCTGAGCAACAAGTCTGGCTTTATTTTTAATAATATTCCCTAATTCATCAGATTTATTCCTGAAAACCCACCTAGTCCCTATGACTGTTCCATGATCAGGAGGTGGGACCAAGTGCCACACCTTGTTCCTGTCGAACTGATTAAGCTCCTCATGCATGGCATTAATCCAATGCATATCCTTGAGGGCACAGTCAATGGACTTGGGTTCAATTTGAGAGACAAGAGCATATGCATTTAATTCATCCTGAATTCTAAAGTGACCTCTAGTTCTAGGGGGATCATTCAGATTGCCAATGACATTATTCACAGGGTGATCTTTAAGATATCTAATATTAACAATCTGAGTTTCAGGAATTTCACTTACCTCCCCCTGAACTTCAGGTTCTTCTTCATTTTGCTCTTCTTTATCTTCCTCACCATCAGACTGGTCTGCAGAGTTTTCATCTTTCAAAATGTTCCCATCTTTGTTCCTGCAATAACCATGGTTGGTTTCCATCAAGGTTTCATCAAAGATAATGTGTGGAGATTCTTCAATAATTTTTGAGTTTAAATTGTACACTCTATAAGCCCAGGTGTTTTCAGAATAACCGAGGAAGATTCCTGGTTCACCTTTTGGCTCAAATTTATCAAGGTCCCTCTTGTCATTTATATGTATAAAACATTTACAACTAAAGACCTTGAAGTGGGCGATTGAAGGTTTCTTACCTCTTAAAATCTCATAAGGGATTTTCTGGGTGGAAGGTCTTACCATTGCCCTGTTAATTACATAACAGGCTGTGTTGACTGCTTCAGCCCAGAATTTTCTTGGCAGTTGACCTTCAACTAAGAGAGTTCGGCCCATTTCCACTAGAGTTCTGTTCCTCCTTTCGACAACACCATTCTGCTCACATGTCCTGGGTGAGGAGAACTTATGATGAATCCCACTTGACCTGCAAAACTCTTCAAAGTGTGAGTTTTCAAACTCACCTCCATGATCAGTCAAAGTATTTTCAACTTTCTGATTTATTCTTATACATAACTCCTGAAATTCTGAGAATGCATCACTCTTATTAGATAAGAAATAAACCCAAGTATACCTAGAAAAGTCATCCACCATAACAAACCCATACCTCCTCCCTGATAAGCTGACAGATCTGGTTGGCCCAAAAAGGTCAATGTGTATCAGCTCATAAGGTTTGGAAGATAGATTTTCAGTTCTAGACTTAAATGACTTTCTAGTTATCTTTAATTGAGTACATGCATCACAGATTTTATTTTCTTTCTTGAAGAAAACTTCAGGAAGTCCTCTAACCATGCTATACTTGTTTAGTTTATGCAAAATAGTATAACTAGCATGGCCTAACCTATGATGCCATAAAAATGCTAAATATTCTCTATTGGCAGTAAGACATAGGTTAGAATGCTGAATATCATCTAGATCTATCATGTATGTGTTGTTTATTCTTTTTCCAGAGAATTTTACAATTTCTGAATCAGGTTCAAAAACCTTGCAGCATTGAGAATCAAATAAAACCTTATGACCCTTATCACACAACTGGCTGATACTAAGTAAATTATAAGCTAACCCTTCAACCAGCATAACATCATCAATGCAGCAGGTAGAACACTCACCTACCTTACCTGATCCAATGATCCTACCCATTGTGTTGCTTCCAAAGGTGACAAGACCTCCTAGCTTTTCAGTTAGCATGTAAAACTTGGCCTTATCTCCTGTCATATGCCTGGAGCAGCCACTGTCCAAGTACCACAAGTTGCTCTTGGCTGCCAGGCATACCTGCACACATAATTAGGGCAAAGAGTTTGGAACCCAAGACTGATTGGGCTCCAGGGAAGATGAAAAGCAGATAAAACAAGAAAGCATGTTTTTAGGAATCCACATTTGTTTGAAGCAGTTCTGTTCAGTGGATTTTCCAGATTTCTTTTTATTTTGCCTTTTCTTGTTTTTCTTGATTTTCTTTTTATTTGCACCAACAGAGTTATTCACAGAATTATTGTTGTTGTGCCAATGCTTCGGCCAGGTTGCATTCATAAAGTTTTGGCTATAGTAGTTCCTAGGCTGGCTGTGGAAATGTTGGTAATTCCTAGGCATCCGACTACCATACCCATTTTCCCAATTTCTGACATAGGGTCTGTAAAAGTGTGTAGGTTGATGAACATACCCTGTGTGCATCCCTTGAGTTCTAGTCCACCCACACCCATTAGGATAGATTGGCTGTGTGGGGTAGTAGGACTGAACTCTAGGTGGATTGAATTTGTTGGGCTGACTTCTGAAAATATTTTATCTTCCCTGCACCCTTGACCCTGCTGACCTATTCATAGGTTTTGGTTGGGTCCTTTTCTGTGATGATGGTGGTGAAGACTTTTTGGCATTGACATGGGGTTTGTTTACCTGAGCAGGCTGACCCCTAACCTTGGGTTGAGCACTAGAGCTAGGTTTGGAAGTCCCAATTCTACTAGGCTCACCTACTTTCTGTTTGCCCTTCTCCTCTGCATTGGGCTTTTTCAGATTCACATTTGTTTTACAGCATTATTAGAATTCATGTTGATCAGAGGTCCTTTCTCCTTTTGTGCAACAAAGGAAATAGTTTTCATTCCAAAGCTTTAGTTGCACTAGAGTTGAATCCTAGGCCCTCTCTTCTGAAATTACCTTTGACCCCAATAATGCATCTAAATTTTCAGATCCTTGGGTCATTTTCTCAATTATTTTTAGCTTATCCTCATTATCTTTCTGAACTTCATCAATAGATTTTTTCAACTCATTATTCACATTGAGGACAGCTTCATATTTTTCAGAAACAATTTTTATCTCATTTTCATAACTCTGAATTTTCAGTTTCCATGCATCAATTTCATTGTCTAATCTCACATTTTCTTCCTTAGAAATTTTCAGTTCTTTATTGATTTCTTCAAATTCAGAACATGTGAGTTTCAGCTTACTGTTCTCAGTTTCTAAGCAGGCAATTTTATCAGACAATGAAGTATCATTTTGCATGATTTTAATTTTTCTTCGTAGATGCCTGTTTTCTTTTCTGACCTCATCTACTCTATCAGTAAGTTCATCATAAGCAACCATCCAATCAGTAATAGTAAAATTTTCATAGCGAGAGGATACCTCATCAGATTCTTCCTCTCTATCTTCTGAGCTGGTTGCCATGAGACAGATTGGCTTCTCAGCTTCAACTTCACTGTCCGAAGTGACGCTCAAGATCCCTCGTCCTCATCACTCCAGGTACTCACCATAGCTTTCCCTTTTGTGTTCTTCTTCTTGGACTTATCCTTGAGGTTCTGATTTGTCGGACATTCAGCTTTAAAGTGACCCGCCTTCTGCATTGATAGCAAACATTAGTTTCAGCTTTCTTTACAGGGTTTGATTTATACCTTGTGTCTCGGCGGCCACTGTTGGGATTTCTTCGGCTGAATCTTCTTCCTTCCTTCTTGAGAAATCTCTGGAATTCCCTAGTAATCATGGCAATATCAGCATTTGCCACTTCTTCTTCAGACAAGCTCTCTTCAGTTGATGATCCGTTGGGGCTGGATCGACTGGATCTGCTAGCACCAGCCTTCAGAGCTATAGGCTTCCTCTTTCTGTCAGCCTCCTCTATCTTCGGCATATTCATCTCATAAGCCATTAGAGATCCGATCAGCTCATCTGCCTTAGTATTGTGCAGATCTCTTGACTCTTCCATAACTGTGGCCTTGGTGTGCCAAATTGGAGTCAAGGATCGCAAGATCTTCCTGACTACATCATACTCAGAATACTTTTTCCCGAAGCCTCTGAGACCATTTGTGATAATAGTCAGCCGAGCATACATTTCTTTGATCGTCTCATTAGGCTTCATCTTGAAAGCTTCGTATTCTGAAACCAGTAGATTAGTATTAGTCTCTCTGACTTGTGAAGTCCCCTCATAGATGACTTCAAGTGCATCCCACATTTCCTTCGCTGAGGAGCAGACAGATATTCGTGAGAACTCGGTGGGATGCAGAGAGCACTGGATTGCATTGATTGCACTCCAGTTGAGCATGGACCTTCTAATTTCCTCCTTGGTCCATACATCTTCATTTGGGGACAACTCGAAAGGTCCCTTGCTAACTACCTTCCAAATTTCATAATCTTTAGCCCTCAAGAATACCTGCATACGGTGCTTCCAGTATGCGTAGTTGGTTCCATCGAAGTATGGGGGCTTGGATGTTGAGTGTCCTTCAGCTATCATCCCTCTTCCGTCCATCTGTGCTTATCCTCTTCGGGCGGTAAGTCCCTGTAGAAGAGTCTAGCTCTGATACCAAGTGTTGAAGTTAGATGGAAGGCTCTATCACCACAGGATGTGGATCTAGAGGGGGGGTGAATAGATCAACTGGCTATTTAAAAATTAGGCCTAGAATCAAATGCAGAATTAGAAGAACACTAAGCGAACACAGCCAATGCACCGAATGAAACACACAAGATCTGCTGAACAAGCAATCAAACACACGAGAGGCACAAGGCTTTTAGGTGGTTCGGTCAATCCGACCTACGTCCACCCCACATTCAACTCGAATGTGGATTACTGCTGATACACAGCTTCAATCTGCTGGGCTCTACAGCTTGCCAACAACGGCTGGGGCTTACAGCTTATCCCGACCAGAGGAACACCCTCTGCAGCAGCTAAGCTTCACAGCTTGCTCTGCTGGGCACTACAGCTTAGCCGACCAGAGGTAACACCTCTGCAACCCGCTGCCTCACAGCTTGAAACCGCTGACTCACAGCTTGATCGAACAAGAGTTTTCAAAGAGAAAATAACAAGACTGAAAACAAACAAAACACACAATCGAATGGAAGAAAACCAAAACGACTGTAGCTCAAAGTTGAGCAATATCAGCTCTGGTAACTGGACCAAGAGACTGATTCACAAGCTCTCATATAACTCTCTCAACTCATCTCTTCTCTCTTTCTTTTTCTCTCCTTCTCTTCTTCTCTGCTTTTCTTCTCTCACAGTGGATCTCGGTGGCTGCTGCTTCAGACTGGATGTATAGACTTCGCCAACTTCGATCAGCCTTTACAGAAGATGAAGACTGATATATATAACAGCAGCAGGTGGATAAGGGCGCGTGGCTTCCACGTTTTCCCGCCCAAGGAATTCTCCAGATTCGAGGTCGTTCCATCCACGTGTCAGCATCTGCTCACCTCGTCCTCCTGGGATCACGAGCCATGTCAGCAATCTCAGTAGAGAATCCCTGTCAGATAGAGTATCGGATGATCAGATTAAATAACAACTCTGTATAGACTTATCAGAAGAACTGTGTTGTATAGACTTCATATAAGTAAAAGCTATGTACAGACTTGCTGTATGAAGCAACCGCTGTACAGACTTAGGTGATATGAAGACTGTCAATGTATAGACTAAGTGAAGATCAATGCAATGTTCAGACTTCGCAAACGAAGATGCAATGTGTAGACTTCAGTGAGAAGATGCAATGTGTAGACTTCAGTGAGACTCAAATGAAGACGGACGATGTATAGACTTCAGAACTGATGAATGCAATGTACATACTTCATGAGACTCGAATGAAGACAAGCGATGTATAGACTTCACGACTGATGAATGCAATGTACAGACTTCGCAAGATGTGAAGGAGTTGAGTGTATAGACTTCACGATGTGAAGACTTGTCAGCAAAGGACTGTACAGGCTTGAGGTGAAGACAGATGTATAGACTTTCTAAAAGAACTGCTGTATAGACTTGAAGCAATGGAAAACATCGACTGTATAGACTTTGAACTGGAACGTAGGTAAAGGCATCGATGTATAGACTTCGAAGCTGAACGTAGGTAAATAACCCAATGTGCAGACTTTGAATCGCAACGAAGGAACAGATGCCAATGTACAGACTTGAGGCATGGAGGCCAATGTACAGACTTTACCTCGTGCAAGCTACAGTGAATGAATGTATAGACTTTCCACCGACCAATGTGTAGACTTTGCAAGCCTAAGACGCTGAATGAGACGGTGGGTGAGACGGTGCAGCTACAGTGGTGCACAAACTTCATGAGACGCTCACTGTATATACTTAGCACCGACAAATGTATAGACTTTGGAGTCTGAGACCAATGTACAGACTTTGTAAAACAGAAGCCTGTATAGACTTGGAAGATCAAGACGCTAAGGAAGACGGTCATTGTACAGACTTAGTAAAACATAAGCCTGTATAGACTTGGAAGATCAAGACGCTAAGGAAGACGGTCATTGTACAGACTTAGTAAAACATAAGCCTGTATAGACTTGGAAGATCAAGATGCTAAGGAAGACGGTCATTAATGTACAGACTTAGATGCCATTAACAAATGCATGCTACAGTCCAATGTGTGGACTTACATGAGACGCTCATTGAGATGCTCAATGTACAGACTTCACCTGACACCGTCCAATGTACAGACTTTGCCTTAGACTCTAAATGAGACGGACAGTGTATAGACTGTGCAATGCACTGTGGATGTATGGACTTTGAACAATGCAGTGTATAGACATGTGAACTGCAAAGAACACTCAGGCAAATTGATAACACACATTCACCAATCACAGACTATCTGATAACATAAGTACATAAAAACATAAACAGTGTTGCCAATCAATCAAAACAATGTGTTGCCATATGAAGTAAAGTTACATGTCAACACCATCAACACAGAGGAGTCACAACAATCTCCCCCTTTTTGATGATGGCAACCCCCTATCATATAGAGTAGCAACATCCTGTCATACAGATGCATTTTTTGATGAACGACATGATTTGTTATTCAGATTGTTATGTAGATGCTATGAATGACATGCTGCAACTCCCTGCTAACAAAATTTCCCCCTTTTGCCTGCCATACCATGATGCAGATGCATACACTCCCCCTCCCCCTGAATGCAGAATTCTCAATTCAGAATTCTCTCCCTGAACTGAAGGAATGAATTCAGACAATATTCTCCCCCTTTGCCATCAACAAATATGAGGGAAAGTGAGTGCAATGGAAGGAAAAAGAAGGTTCAGCTGACTGGCATTCTTAGCAAGTAGTTCAGAAATTAAGCAACTAAAGCACAGAACCTCCAGTCATATGAACTGAGAAATGGCTTAGAAATTGAAATTCTGGTTTAAAGGTTATAAAAATGAGAGTTCATGCACTACATTCATTGGATAAGGTAGATGTGCATGATAAAATAATAAACCAGAGTCATATTTGCATGAGATATTCAGTTTCAGAATATCTTACTTTCATAGACTCAATAGAATGTGTTAAGAGAAACCATGTCATGTATTGAAATTAAACAATTTACATCCATGAAATTTCTTTGAAGGAACAGCATTTTCAATAGTATTTCATTTAGAGCATTCAGGTACCAAAAGTCTTTTTACGTAAGGGTATACGTTTATCAGACGCCAATACCCCTAGATACTCAACATGATGGACCATCTTGCCTATGATCAAACTCAATAGAATTGATCGACACTTTTTTGTGTGAGGGTACACGTTTTTCAGACGCCAGTTACCCCCAGGTACTCAGTGAAAACAACCTACTGTTTTGATCATTTTATACAGAGATAGCTGATACACCTCATGACATGAGTGGTGTCCACTTCTTTGATGGATCACTCAGTTTCTCAGTGATTTACCAGTCATTGCTCTGTCAATGCTATTTTTCAAACAATTTTTAATGTTTTTCAATATCTTTTTTAGCTGCCCTTTATTTGTTTCAGAATGACTTGTTTAAGGACAATACACATACTTAGCTTCTCTAACATGATTTCATATGAGTTTTCAGATTTCAGATATAATTAGCTTTGTCTGACATGAAATAAGATAAGGGTTGAGAGGTTTATCAATTTTCACCATCCTTATTTACGGATTGTAGTCTTTCAACTCTAAAGATTATAAATTTAAACCATTAAGTCAGTCTTTAAGTAATTAAAGTTCTTATGAGAGAAAAAATCTGTTTTCTATTGCTTAATATTAGAACTAACTAAAAGATTGCCATACTGTCAGACTCAACTCTGAATCATATGCAATACTCCCCCTGTCTATGTGCATGTGGTTTTGCGAATAGAGACTGAACAAATGATTTTGAAATTCATGCTTATTCAGACCTATTATGCTATATTATGCAGAGAAATGCAGTGCAATACAATCATGCAGAAATATAGACATATCATGCATCTAGACATATATATGCAATGATGATCATGAGTGCAAAAAAAATATGAGAGTCATGCATTATCATAAGTCTGTTGCACCATTCAAGCTACCTCCCGTTGGACGCTGCTTTAGACTTGGCAGCACTCCTTCTCATACCTCGATCGGAGAGAGAGAGAGAGAGAGAGAGAGAAGATAATTTGAAAATAGATAATTACCGGGGTGAGAGGAAAGTTAATATTCTCTGGCATATTCATTTTTTAGAACGCTTGTTAACTCGAGAGATTTTTTATTAAGAATTTGATAAATTTAAATGATTTTAATTAAATAAGTGGATTAGGGAGACCTTTTTTTAATTTTGAAAGATTTTAGGAGTAAAAGCCTAAAAATCAATGAAATCTTGGAAGATCCATCGTGACTTTCCTTTTCTTACTCCAAAAGGCGCTTAAACCTTAATCAAGTCCTATGGCTAAGATCATGAACCACCCTTCTCACATCTTCATGGTTTCGCACGAAGGTTGTGCAACGAGTCACATAGGTTGCGGGATGGTCTCCGCTCTCCACGAACTGTAAGTAGGTGTTTTCCGGTGGGTGTCTCGTAGGTCATGGTTCTCCGGCTAAACAAAGCACTTAGGCCTACTTTGATAATCAGTTAGCATAAGAAGACCGTCGCCCATCCTTCGAATAACTCATTCGACACAGATGGGTCGAATGAGTTATTCCACCAAAACAGCCAAATCCTTCATATGATCCTAGATTTAACCTGCACTTGTCAAAGTCATTTTTTTTTGAAAACCGGCAAACAAGGTGGGAACCGGGGGAGGGGGGGACACCGGCGAATACACTGCCCTACCCGGTTTCCAAACTAGGCCTTAAGTCTCACTTTGGTTGAGAGTTAAGCTAAAGGTGGACTAACTCAATCTGATTAAAGTAGTTCGGAGTTAACCCATTTTTAGTTTGATAAGAGAGTAGTTAATCTGGGAGTAAGGAAGTGGACTAACATACTTTTAATCCAGTGTGATTTGATAAGTAGTAAGTTAACTTGATAATGATGACAAATAAAATATTATATTTATATATCATTTTAATTTTTTAATATATCTGTCATTTCCTCTCACTACCTCTCTCCCCTCCTCTCTCTCTCTAGTCATTCTCTATCTATCACACGCATTAATTACTAATTTAAGAAACTATTCATCTTGAAATTTTTTTAATTTATTTTAATTTTAAATTATTTTAATATATGTTACAAATTAAATATATCATAAAAATAAAAAAAATTGATAAATAACATCATTAAAATTTTTGATAAATAACATCAATAATCTCACTAATTAAAATTTAAAAGTCAAAAATAATATTAATACGATTATATGTTACTATTAATCTTTAAAAATTATATTGATTTTTAAATATTTTTAATATATATTCTAAATATAATATATCATGAAAGTAACTTTTTTTGATAAATAACATCAATAACGTCACTAATTAAAATTTAAATATTAAAAATGGCATTAATACGAGTTTATGGTACTATTCATCTTTAAAAATTTTATTTTATCTTAATTTTTAAATATTTTTTATATTTTTATAAATATAATAGACCATGAAATAAATTTTGTTTGATAAACAATATCAACATTCTCACTAATTAAAATTTAAAAGTCAAAAACGACATTAATTACAGGTTTTGTGTTACTATTTATCTTCAAAAAATTTATTTTATCTTAATTTTTAAATATTTTAAATATAATATATTATGAAAATAAATTCTATTTGATAACTAACATCAATAATCTCACTAATTAAAAGTCAAAAGTGACATTTATGTTACTGTTCATCTTTAAAAAATTATAGTTTATCTTACTTTCTATTTTTTAATATATTATATAAATATAATATAATATAAAAAAAATTTCTGATAAATAACATCATTAATCTCACTAATTAAAATTTAAAATCACAAATATTTTTAAAAGTTACTATTGATTTTAGTATATTTTTTAAATCTTATACATATTTTGAATAGATTCTACATGATAAATTTATCTTTACAATAATAAAATTTTTAATGAAAATATTGTTAATATTACCAACTAAAAATGTATCAACGATAAAAGTTATTAAACATAAACTTTCTATAGATAGAGAGAGAGAGGGGGGTAGCGTTAATTACAATAAAGTGAGAGGGGGAGGGATGTAGCATTAATGAGGGGAGAGAGAGAGAAATTTATTACATTAATTAATGGAGAGAGAGAGAGATGGGATTAACCCACCTTCGAGTGTGAGTTTTCAAACCCGAGGTAATCTAAGGTTAACCTCTTTCCTAAGATGATTAAGCGTAATTCTCAAACAAATCACAAAAAAAGTTATCCCCGTGTTAACTATAGACTAACTCAGGGATAAATCGTTTTCAAAGTGAGACTATGAGAGAGAGAGAAAAGAGTCGGACCATAAATTCTCACGTACCTGAGAGAGAGAGAAAGGTCTGGGGAGAGATGGATGGGGGGAGGTGAAAAGATATGCTCATATGAGGGAACAAAGCCGGCAGCTCGGTACAAAGGTTGAACGGATGGAGACAGAAACCGAGAAATGAGACCACTCGGAAAAACAAAAGAAGAAAACTTGGACACGTGAAACAACGTAGAACCCCCACTCCATCCGTACACACAGGGAACGGGTTTGCCATTCTCTCGTATCCCCATTTGAGCACGCCCGGAGGAACCAGATTCCCGTCCAATTCGGGGCGGCTCCGGCCGTGGCGAGCGCCTAATTAACTTCAGGGCGCCGTCGGCGTCAAGTACGAACTCTGACTGTGGGCTTCCACCACCCACGACTTAGACCGGTCCGGTCGACCCAAACCCCCCCTGTTGCTAAGGACATTCCCTTAATTGACACTACCATCTTGGAAAAATGACATTTATAACTAGTTCATCAGATGCAATTGATGGCTTCGCCACCATCAGAAACACTGAAACGCTTCAAACCCCACACTGATGTGAAAGCAGATGGGAAATGGGACTTGCTTCAGCTTTTGGCGTTGAGTACGTAACAAAGGAACTGTGGGATTGTGAGCCTTGGGGATTTAAGAGTGTGTCGTCTACGCTCGAGCAACTCGAAGCTGTCATCTGTGCTTATATGGAGCCACAACCCCACATCGGGTGCGTGTGGTTGTGTGAGGAGGACAGGGGATCGAGGGAGCCATGGGAAACGAACAAGCCGATTTTTATTTACTATTGGATCGATCGAGTCTGGGTCGGGCGAGTTTGGGAAGTTCATGTTGGGTGGGATAAGGCTAGGGATTCCTTGGAAGGAAGAACTTGGAGTTGCTTTCCCAGCTAACGGCTTCTCCCCCTTCTAGATGGAAGGGATTGCACGGTGTGTTGCAGCCGCAGATCCACACCCCCCCCCAACCCTCATGGATAGATAGAGCTGCTCCTCGTGTAGACCTTGTGTGGAAGGAACCCCTCTCTCAGGAGCTGTCCCTACATTACAAGACACCTTCCAAGCAAAATACTACATATAGTATTAACTCTACGTGATCATAACACTCGGGTGCCAGAAGGCAATCATTGGCCACTGCTCAGCTTCGTGTGCCAAAAACCCCGGCAGGACCCATTTGCCATCCCCCCCCCCCCCCTGAAGAGAAAGGGCAACCAGCTGTATCACCCCCTCCCCCTCGTGTGACGATTGCCAGTACGTCATGCTGCGAGAAGGGTAATTCCCCGTGTCAGTAGTTAGAATTTTCTAGTTGTTGCCGGATACGGAGATAGATATGAATGACACCGACGGTGGTTGGACGAGGATTTAGAGAGTCAGAGGCCGGCGGCTTCGTGGGGAGTGGCAGCGTCAGCTTCTCCTCGTCGTCCTCCATGAAGCTTCCACGCGGCGGGCGGTGAGAACTCACGAGTCTGGGAGGGGAATTTAGTACCAACCCACGCCTGGGGGCAGTGCATGGATGGGATTGGACTCGCGTGCATACATGTGCAAGGGAGGGGAGAGAAGAAGTTTTTTAAGGTTGTGAAAAGGGATTTGACTCTCTGGCAACTAACTTTGATCCCCACGGCTCCCTCTCCATCGCTTACCACATCTTCTTTCCATTCGGCTACCTATTTCTTCTCCCCCCCACCCCTCCTTCCTTCCTTACCCGGCGCTGGAAGCCCACACCTCCCCCCCCCCCACCCCTACCCAGCGCCCATAAAAGGGAACCCAAGAGCCCCTTCCTCTCCTCCCCACATCAGCCTGAGACCCAGAGCGATTCTCCTCAAGCTGTCTCTGTTTCTCTCTCTCTCTCTCTCTCTCTCTCTCTCTCTCTCTCTCCCTCTCTCTCTCTATTCTCCAAAAGAGCCAACAGCTAGCCAGCAGAAGCTGCAGCAAGAGCCGTCAAGAGTTCATCTTCCTGTATTCTGCCCAGCGCCTATGGCCTCACGCAGCATGAGACTTCTGGTGTTCGTGATCCTCGTCCTCTTCTTCTTGGCGAATGGTACCGCGGATGCCAGGAAGCTCCTGGGCGGCGCCGCCGCACAGAAAGTTCCCTCCTTGGAGGGCTCGCTGGTGCTCGGCGCGCTGCCGAAGGGTGACGTGCCACCTTCATCTCCCAGCCCCGGAGTTAACGCCGCCGGTGCCGTCGGGGAGAGGCTATCCGCGGCGCCGGCGCGCACCTCGTCCATCGACCGCATGCTGGGGTCGGTGCCCAGCCCCGGCGTCGGGCACTAGCGAAGCACACCCACCCTCCCCGCCCCTACCTGGAGCTCCCCTAGCTGCAACCTCTCCCTCTCCTCTGCACTCGCTGGGATTCCCATTCTTTGAGGTTTTGGCAGACGGATCGACAATTTTTTTTTTCGTTGCTTACAGTTTTGTTGTTCGTTTCCTCGAATGGGTTCTTCCTCCTTGCTCGATCACATGACAAGAACTGTGCATAATCTTTTACATATAGAAAAGTTGGCGTCCACCTGCGACGCATTTGTTAACTGTTACATATATATATATATATATATATCTATCCGTCTATATACATATGTTTTTTTTTCCAGCTCTTCGTTCCTTTCCCTCTGCCCTCCTCAGTGGAACGACAAGCACTGGGACTCATCTGTTGCAATGTGGCTTTTCGTATGTATTAATTAATGTTGCGTAGAAGAATTGCATTTCGCCATGATTAATCTTCTTTCCGGCAGCTTGTTTTGTTTTATATATCGATCGACGCATAGCCCAAGCGAGATGGTGGCAGATAAATGCATGTGGAGCCCAGATGCAGTACTTCTACCAATCTCAGGTTCTGATGTTCATATATAGTCTGGATCACATAATCTATCAATGCTGATATTATATATATCTACATGGTTACTTAATTGTTCGCCAAACTTGATTAACGTCGACGACCATCCAACAGATGGTGCCGCCCTCGTGGATGATCATGGTTTGTGAATTGAGGATGAAAGGGAATGAAACGTGCGTTGAGAATTTCATCTGATGATTGAGTCCAAATCGTCTCAATATCTTAGATGTTAATTAAGAGCGGGATTCACTCATTTCCACTTCTATCTTCAAATAAAGTCTTATATATATATATTAATGTTCCCAACATTAATTAGCGCCTTTAATTATTGTGTCCACTTAATCTGTACTTTAAAATCTCTGAAAGTGAGACTCCATCAATTTATTCACAGAAAACCTCGGAATCAAATCATCCGTGTATGTTTTAGACCTCCCCCCCACAAAGTACTCCACGAAGTAACAACAAAATAAAGCAAGTTGTATGAAGGACAAGGGGGAGTATCCAAACAAATGGCCACGAGGTCCATGATAGCAGTCCGATTTAGGCCCGTGGTCGACGTCTCCAGTGGGAGAAGGGAGCAGGGTCCACCGATCAGACAGCCTGCGTCCATATGCTTTGATTCTTGAACGATTCCAGCAAATCGACGGTGGGTCGTGTTCGGATCATCTGTTTGCCGTATCCGGCCACGGGATGCCACTAAGAACCGGGATTTAGGTGTCCCGGAGCCAGTACAACCGCCCCGTTCTATCGGAAAGACATGCCTGCGGGTTCGGCCATTAATCTAGGCCTCCTGCCCAACAAGACACGTCCCCCCGATCCGCCGGCCGGCGGCGTCCGAGCCTTCAATAGCCCTGACGGGTGGCCATTAATGGCCGCTCCGTCAAGTTACTCCGAAGGATCACCGGAAAATTACATGTAGAAGCTCTTTCGTGATGAACATTTGTTGGATCTACCTTATGTTTAATATTTATATATCTGCAAAACATGTTCTTTTACATGTGTTTGATGGACTGATCGGAAGAATTCAACAGGCATCGGAAGAGGACGTACGCCTTCTTCGGAGAAGAGTGAAAGTGGAACCCCTTTCCTTGTGCCCTACCGTGGTTGATGCATGTGTGTACACCATACGTACGTACGTACATGCCCTTAGGTGACGGTCATCTCCTTCCCCATCCCCCACGGGAAAAGGAAAACCGAGTCATCGATCTAGGCAGGAAAAGTTCGACGTAGGTAGCTAATTAGGTCTCGAAATTAAGCAGCAGGGGAGTGTCGGTGGATGGATTATATATATATTACGTCCTGTGCACGGTTGGAGAAGTGCTGGATCTCATGACAAGAGCAGCTCCCAGCGGCCTCCTACGCAATGCTATCCTGATGAGCTACATGCATGGATTATTGGGCAAAGTACAGATTCCGGCATGGCGCACGGGCACACCGTTAAACGCTCGTCAGTCGTCACGCAAGAAAATAGGAGTCCACCAATGCCTCGTGGTCGAAGGGTCTGGCTCTTCCTTGTTAACCAGAAGGAAGACAGTGTTGCGCTGATATATATTTATAATTGTTATCATGGTGATTGTTATTTTAGTACAACATGTAATTGTTTTTTCATTGGTCTCATCTAAAACCCGATTTTAATTCAAGTGGTGTGGATACAGGTCCGCTGTCTGTACATGGATCATAAGAATCATAGTTAATTTCTCGTTCACTTGAGGACCCCGAGTGGCTCGGTGGGAAAGGTCCTCCTTTTCATAAGAGGGACCCGAGATTGAGTCCCGGGAGAGATTTATCTGGCTCACATTTAATATTCGAGAGATGTGAGTCCGAAATTTTATAGCGGTGCTACAAAAAAAGGAGTGACGTGATGCGTTGAGTAAGACTCAAACTCGGGTGACCCTATAATCGCTCAGCTCCCTGTATCACTCTGCTAGATTCCCTGTTACTAAAAAAAATTTCTCATTCACTTATTCAGTATGTATAGCAGCTCCTCGTAGCCGACATGTATGCGATTCCGCATGCTCCAAGTTTGATGTCGTGCGCTGTTTGACGACGGTAACGCAAGTCAAGTTCCAGCCACCCCCACTTCGGGTCCATTCAAGAGGACAGGACAGGTCCCTTTGATCGGCACCGGATTGCAACTCTCTCTCCGCATGCAGCCCTCCGCATCTTCCCTACGTACGGTTGGTCGTCGTGCATGGTTAGAGAGATTCCTCTTGACATCCTTAGATTCTACTGTAGCATGGTGGTGTGCAGCACAGGAAGTGTCAGCACTGCATGCAGTAGTCCCGGCAGGTCATCAGCTGAATTGTCGGACAAGTAATTAGTGCAGTCGTACACCCACTATATATCTCCTCCAACTCAAATGACTAACGGGGGAGATGGAATATTCTAACGTTAGATCCCCAATTGTTGTTTGGCTGCCATTCTCCTGCACGAACACACACTAGATCTCCTCGAGTACGTATTTTTCTGATTTGAAAACTCAGTCGATCGGGTCAACACGCTGCATGCAGCCATTTAATTTGCACGAAGGAAGATGAGATTATAACATTGATAATGCATTACAGGATCACGACGTAAACATTGCGAACGGTTCAAGCCCTATATATATATCTTCTCGTCTTCTGCAGTGTTAATTAGCCGCTCTAAGGATTTCTGAACGCTCTCTTTAGACCATACGTAATGATGGGTCACATGGAATTGACACGCTTGTATATGTGAACTTACACGCGTATGATATGTAGGTTAACTGAGGTTAAGTTTGGTTAACTTATCTCCACGGGTGAGTTGAGTTAATCAGGTGTACAATTAAAATAATTAGGAATAAAAGTGAGTTAATTTAACTCATTTAATTTAATTCGAGTTAAAGTTAATCTCCATGGCCGCCGTCTCTAGCATCACGAGGCCGTCGGCTGACACCCCCCCCCCCCGGTCCTCTACCGCCACCAACGAAGCCTTACCATATGAGGCGGTTAATGGGCACGTCTCGTCTTCTTCCCCCGTCCTGGACTGTACCTCCCGTTCCAAGCTTTCTCTCGATCGTATGGTGCCAAGTAGCGCAAGTCAGCAGAGACTTCCGGCAGCAACCACCGCCTTCAGATCTTGACCTGCAGGAGAACGTACGCACGCTTATGCCGTGGCCAGTCGTCTAGCTGCCCAGTTGCTCGATCCATGATTGGCCTGGGATTTCGAGGGTGTCAAATTAATGGTTAATTTCGTCATTATCGTAACAAACCCCGGGCAAACTGGGGGAGTGATCTTATAATAAACATGGAAGCCAACCGATCGATGGCTCCCATTCACTACTCGCGACAAGACATATTTTTCAAGTCAGGCTGGCGCGCTCAAGTGTCAAAAGCTGGGCATAGAACTGATCGGCGGCCGGTGTCTCTTCAGTTAATTACCATGTCGGCAGCCATTACGTAGCACTTGATAAGATGCACGTCGTAGCTTGATGCTAAAGATACGGTGATGGAGACAAGAAGGCAGATATGGGCCACCGAAATCTCGGACATTGTGGCACCCGGGGCTGAGGGCATGCAGGGATCCCTAGCCGGCCAGTTTGAGGGGGCACAAATGTTCTTCTTCTGAGTGTGACCGGTGGCAATGGATTCGTCCATGCAAACACGATGCCAACGCCGAAATTTTGAGGATTAATTAAACACTTTTCCTTTTTTTTGCTTGAAACAGAAGGATTAATTCAACACTTGTGTTCCAAGATTCCTTCCTACCGCGAAAGTATGTGTACCCAATTTCTGTGTTACGTCTAGTCGACGGATCACTCTGATAAGAAAAGCCGATGACTACTCTTAAAATGGGTGGTATCCCTCCTCCTCAGTGGCGTGCAGGAGGACCAGGGTTCGAATTCTCTTTTCTAATGACAGGGAATTTAGTAAGACTAGTAAATTCTGAACTCACTCACACCTGCAGGTTCGAATTCTCTCCCTCGTTGTAGCTAGTGACAGGGACTCTTTTGTGGCTCCCATTTGGACACCATATTTGTCAGCTATTAGGTGAATTTTCGTTAATCTTCTCTTGTTAAGGGTGCGTCCCGACAAGATTTAAGTAATAATTAATGATCCAACAACTCTCTAGATTTTTTAATCAGTTCAAAATTCTGATAAGAGAGATTATAGGTACAAAATGTCGGTGCCCCCGTGAATCTATATAAGCATCTATAAAGGATCTTCTTGAGATTTTTAATCAAGACAAATTTTAACGTGGGAAGAACTTTGTATGGTGAGTAAATTATCCTAAGACGGGTGAAATTATTTGAGTTCTCAAATGTGTCCTAAGACAAAAATCCAGATACATGTCGTCTAGATCGAGAATCTCCCATCATAGAAGAATTCTAATGTTTTGTCATTGCGATTCATCAAACAAAACGCCCACGTGTTCATGATAAAGATCATACTTTGATATGTAAAGATAAGTTTTTAAGTGTTCGGAGGTTAATGATCACATCACCTTGGTGGTTTGTTCGAGGGGATGATACATAATCACATTATATGGGAGTTAATTCTGACCGCTTAATTTGGGTTTGCTTGCAAATTAGGGCAGCAAGATCTACATAGATATTCTATGAGTTTAGTTGTGCAAGTTGTTTAGCTTCAAGTCTAGGCTAGCTAGCTAGACGAGAGAGTTTGCATTGTCTAGCTGCTACTAGATATAGCTGAATAAATTATAAAACCTATGGAAGTAGAAGTAGGAATATGATTTGACAAATGAAAAGACTTGCTTCAAATCAAAGAAATATATATATATATATCTATCTATGTCCGACTTGGCAACATATAGCCTTCCATTCATTTGGCAACAGGCCCAACTTCTACAAGATCATTATATATTGATAATAGAATAATGGAATGTTTGGAAACTTACGCAACTGATACAGGTATTAGTTTGGGCGCTTCGCTCTGCACACAACCTTTTGTAACCCCGTAATTAAATGATAGAGTTGTTGGTTTGAAGTTGTGTGTCCACTCGTTACTTGTTTTGGTCTTTCTTCAGCATTTTGCAAGAACAGGTTCCTGCCCAAATGCTAATAATTATGACTTGCTTCGTAGGTTCGCCAGTCAGCAATTTATGACATGTTTTATTGAATGTGCACCACCGTCAGGCATGGAAGAGACTGACATCCATTACCAGTAAGATGAGGGATAAAAAATATATAGCAATCTAAACATTAAGTATATATGTCTTATTGACACGAGAATGGAAACATATTTTTCTGGACCGTGCAAAAAATCATTCGTTACTATTGATTCTACTCATAGTTTAAAAGATCTTGAGATAGTTACGAGATGTTTTCTCTAAATCTCATAAGGCGTAAGACTTAAAGACACAACGAGACGCAAGTCTTGATAGATAAAGAAAATAATTTTAACATCATTAAAAAAAATTAAAAATAATATTAATTTTCATGTGTTAATATTATATCAACTCAATTATAGATTCATGTTATTTTAAAAGTACTAAATTTATGAACCAACTGTCTCGTCACCCTTTCCTATATGAGAGGGTCCGAGTTCGAACCTGATTATTCCCTCCACATTAAAAAAAAGTATCTACAGAGAAAAAATATTAAATTATATTTTAAAAATAACAAAAGAAACATAAATCTGGAGCCTATCTTATAACACTTCATTACATCACCTCCAAAAGTGATACATAAGTCTCAAGTGAATGCACTGAGGCGATGAAAGCGGTGAGACGTATCATCTCAATTAAAAAAAAGATAAAAATCTCGAGTAAAAGACATGTGACACATCTCCAGACATTTTTCTAATGAATCATCCCGAGAGACTTAAATCTGAGTGATTTGAGACATCACCTTCTATCATCTTGCTACTTTTTCATCATGGCTAGCTCTTGTGATGGTCGAATTAACAATTCCTACCGTATGTACGTTCCAGATACATAATTAATCATGCCACTTGAACTTACGACTTCAAAGTTCACATACGACGCCTTATCGGCTGGTCTGATCGAGACAAACACAAAAGTTAACCGGTTTAGAGAAGGAAAGTTACAGCCGACCATGCATGGCAATTGGTGCAGGGAGTGGTTGGGACATGGAAGCTAGCCTACTGGAACTCTCTCTCTCTCTCTCTCTCTTTCTCTATTAGAGCGTGTAATTACAAGTGGGAGAGCATGCACGATACTGTGACAACTGCAACCCCCAAATCATCAGTGGTCACGCATACCGCTTGCAATTAACGCTAAGTCCTTACTGTGATCATGGGCCATGGCTCGATCTCCCCTGCTTGACACTCTTTAGAAAACGCTGTGGGTTGTTGGAATTAGAAGTCTTGAGCCATGGCAAACGTCGTACGTCTCCATGATGGCGACTCTTAATGTTGGACTCGGCTCCGCTCATGAACGATATGTCATCATTAGGATGTGGAATTATGAAAGCGTAATTAATTAATATTTCTGCTGCCACAAATCCCTGGGCGAATACCCCTTCCCTTGGCCTTAATCCCTCGCGACGGTCCTCTCCCTAATTGGCATCATTAATTGATCGACGACAGTACCGTGGGTTCCAACTAATTAATTAACTTCTCTAGCTAATTGGGGTCCAACCTAGCTTCACATCACATATATATGGCATCCATCTCACGCCACACTTCATTCTAACGTGACATACAAAGACTTTCTTGGGAGAACAACCCGAAGCCAAACATAACTTTTTTTTTTACCAATAGAATATTTTTATCAGTAAAGAAGGACAAAAGAAGGGGGCAAAAGCCTCGTAAAGACAGACGGGTCACAGGGCTCGTTTGGGAACACAATAGGAGGTGAATTATGGACTTGAAATTCTCACCTCTTAAAAGTCTCATCAAATGTACCTTTGTCACATCAGATTATTCAAAAGTTAGATTATGAGTTTTAGAGAGAGATAGGGAGTAAAGATAACATTTTTCATAATCTCCAAAAGTTCATCTCCACCAATTTTTTCTCTCTCTAAAAGATTATGAAAAAAATTCATAACCTGAAATGTTGCCAGATGGGACCTTATGCCAGACGAAGGCCAACCCAAAATAAAAGAAAAATTAATTTAAGAGACTATGCGAAAAGATAAGTTATAAATCATAATTAAATCGGGGAGAATTAACTCTAAAATTTACGAGGACGAACGATCCTAAGAGAAGATATGACGAAGAAGGACGCTGGGACGAAGATCCGAACGATGGGAGCAACGATCATGCAACTTCATCTTCGTCTTAATCTTCAGACTTCTCTGACATAAAATCACTTGCCGTCTCGACCACGAAGATATTTTTTGATTTAGAGAATTAGGAAATATAAATATCACCAATATCGCCAATTTCACCACTGAAAGAGGACAAGACTACCTGTTTAATTAGCTGCCAAGAATCCTGCTAAAACTCCCTCTCGTGGGTCTTGAGATGGGGATACTTGGACGAGCCGTCACTGCCATATGACCCCATGCAAACGGGCTTGTTTGGAGAGACATCAGTCTTTAGTGGGGACATCACGGAGAAAAGTATACATACTTCCAACCAAAAACCCTACGCGTGCTTCTTTTGCTAGTCTTCAGACCAGTCAAATAAGGCGGTGGCCGGCTGCATGGGATCCGTTCTCTCGTGGTACTGTGTGCCCGTACGGAGGAGTATATATGGTGATCCAACAAATGATGTAGCCATGTTGGGTTTGCGTCGAGCAATGAAGTCTTGTTTCCATGTAGGAACGTCAAAAGCGAAGACCATGCATGAGAGGTTGGAGAGTTGTCTAAGCTTTTGAAATGGGGTGCATTCAAACAAACGGATGGAGGGTACATGGAATCTCTCGAGGGAGGTTAGGTGTGTTCTTGAGCTAGTCAGGTCATCAACCTAACCAAACGTGTGTTTGGATTGATGATATATTGTTCGTTTTAATGATAGATAAGCTTTCTTCTAATTGATTATGGACTAATTGAGTCAGAAATAATTGTCATAGTTTTAAAAAAAATCCACCCACGAAATGTTTATGCTTGATTATAATTAAAGGGAATCTTTCTCAATGTTGACTAGCAGTACTAATCGAAAGGAGCAGAGAGACAAATGATAATGGGCCAGAGTTGGAGAAAGCTAAGGGTCTAGAGTACCTAATTGTGTTCTAACTTCTAACTAGATGATCAAACACATGAATATTTGTCTCAAAAATTGATTATCCAGTCTTTCTCTGTTCAAGGACATAGTTCTCTGACTCATAAATACGTATCATATCGGGTTCTCTCTGATCCGGCGCCCTAACTATGTCGAGTTGCATATTTGAAATAAACTCGATAATAGAGTTTAATACTCTTCGTCCATGAAATGTAAGGTTTATGACTGCTGTTGTATAATTATTATAATTTTTAATTTTAAAAGGTATAATATTTTTAGATTTTGTATTATTATTTAAATAATTCACAGTGATTTGTGGCCGACCATGGTTCAAGGGGCTATTGAAGTGAAGCTCTAAGGGATCTATTGCTATTTTAGAGTTACATTTTCTTGGATTGATAGTCTTGGGGGAAATTTTAGGAAAAAAATTTATAATCTTTCATAATTTCAAAAAAGCCCCGTAATCCATGTATTTTCCGGCCACAATCCGCTAAAAGTCATAAAACACCCATATAGTTAATTGACGTCTGAAAAAGGGAATATTACCGGCAATATTCCTTACTCCATATATATATATATATATATATATATATATTCTTTAACCCCGGTCTTAACCAAGTTTCGGTTAACACTAGTTAATGCCTCCCACTCCTTACAAACAGTGAGAGTCTTTTCATATAATGGTGTAGATTGGGAGGGTTTAAAAGAAAATATATGAATTTCAGGGTCTATTTTGAAATTAGAAAAGATTGTGGGGGGTTTTTTAAAAATCTCTTTTTTCCCACATTTGATAGATGAAAAACGATGAAATGGGATGATTAAGGATGCGATCACAGGATGCGTTTGAAAATATTTACAGGGTCATATATATCAGGATGAGATGTGAACGAAAGATATCAAGAATTGGATCATTAGTTTTGTACCCTAACGAGATTCTAATCTTAACCGTTGTAACTTGATTTCTCTTCTTCACAGATTTCATCCAGCTCTTCTCGCTATGCATGTATGGATGAGCAACTGTCTTGAAGTCTCTAACCGCATCCCAAACAGGTGGTGTTAGTCCTTGAAAGCATCCTGCTGTTTCGGCCCATCGGCTACTGGCCAGTCAAGGGTGACAAATGACCCTGACAAGCCCACAAGCCCGTCGGGTCTGGCCCATTTGGCCGGACTTAGGCCCCGGGAATACCATAAATGGGTGTATTTTGAGCCCGTTAACGAGGCCCATGTTTACATAGGCCGGGCCCGCTGGCTGCCGGGGTTGAATGTACTGATTTCATTTCCAAACGTTGGTCTCAATAGAGAGAGATTTTTTGATTTGTTCAAAAAAGAGCGTGGCAGGGCTCACCGTCCGCCGCAAGAACGGGAGACACCTTCGCGCCACATGAGCCGCCATTTCTTATCATCTCTCTCTCTAGCTTCGCGCCACATGGCAGTACGTGAATGGAGCCGATCTCTCTCTCTCTGTTTTGAGGTCTGCTGCGGCCCATCAGCGGCACTTCTTTCCAGAAAGCATCATGGCCGTCCTTTTCCTGGCCCCATTTATGTATTTCCAGTTGGTGATTCCCGGGGTTCCTTTGTCCATTTCAAAGTCAGAACTTTACATAATTCCTTTTATCTGAGTTTTGAAATTTAAGCTCAAAGTCTCAACCAAAGGAATGGCATGTTTATGAAATAATTGTTACGTCAACATATGCTTCCAAAATCGTATATATATATTTTTTATATAAAAATATCATATATATATATATAATTCAATATCATTTTGAATTGCATGTAATTGTACTTATATATATTTCACTATACAAATTCTCCCCTTTATTTTTTTAATTATTATTATTATTATTATTATTATTTCAGATATCGAAACTCGCTGCTTTCTCAATTGGACCCGTTCCTGTTGCATTGCCCAACCCTCCTTTCCTCCTCTGCTCCCGCGGGGTTCTGGCCATGGTTTGATCCTTCCTGCCGCCTGCCTTCCTCCAACCACCTTCCAAAATCGCATCCAGCTCCCCTGCCCACCACCCAATCCGCAGCTGCAGGGCAGTGCAACCATGATATCCAGATCGTACACCAACCTGCTCGATCTGGAGTCGGGGAACCTCCCGGCGTTCGGCGGGGGCCGCGCCGGGAGGCGCCTGCCGCGGGTGATGACGGTGCCGGGGGTGGTGTGCGAGCTGGACGACGAGCAGGCGCACAGCGTCTCGTCGGACGCGCCCTCTTCCCTCGCCCAGGACCGCATCATCATCGTCGCCAACCAGCTCCCCGTCAGGGCCCGGCGCCGCGCCGACGGCCGCGGGTGGAGCTTCTCGTGGGACGAGGACTCCCTGCTCCTCCAGCTCAAGGACGGCCTCCCCGACGACATGGAGGTCATCTACGTGGGCTCCCTCCGCGCCGACGTCGAGGCGGGGGAGCAGGAGGAGGTCTCCGGGGCCCTGCTCGAGCGGTTCCGGTGCGTCGCCGCCTTCCTACCCGGCGACATCCTCGCCCGGTTCTACCACGGCTTCTGCAAGCAGCAGTTGTGGCCGCTCTTCCACTACATGCTGCCCGTGTCCGGGGGCCGCGGCAGTGGGCGCTTCGACCGCGCCCTCTGGGAGGCGTACGTCGCCGCCAACAAGATCTACGCCCAGAAGGTGATCGAGGTGATCAGCCCCGAGGACGACTACGTCTGGGTGCACGACTACCACCTGATGGTGGTGCCCACCTTCCTGCGGCGGCGCTTCAACCGCCTCCGGATGGGATTCTTCCTCCACAGCCCCTTCCCTTCCTCCGAGATCTACCGGACGCTGCCCGTCCGCGAGGAGATCCTCAAGGCGCTCCTCAATTCCGACCTGATCGGGTTCCACACCTTCGATTACGCCCGCCATTTCCTCTCCTGCTGCAGCAGGATGCTGGGGCTGGAGTACCAGTGCAAGAGGGGGTACATTGGGCTGGAGTACTTTGGGAGGACGGTTGGCATCAAGATCATGCCGGTGGGCGTCCACATGGGGCAGCTGGAGTCTGTGCTGAGGCTCGGGGACAAGGAGTGGAAGGTTGGGGAGCTCAGGCAGCAATTTGAGGGGAAGACAGTGTTGCTGGGTGTGGATGACATGGACATCTTTAAGGGAATCAATCTGAAACTGCTGGCATTTGAGCAGATGCTGAAGGTGCACCCAACCTGGCAGGGAAGGGCTGTTCTTGTCCAAATCGCCAACCCTGCAAGGGGCAAGGGGAGAGACCTCGATGAGATCCAGGCTGAGATCCAGGAGAGCTGCAAGAGGATCAATGATGTATTCGGAGGGGACAATTACAAGCCCGTGGTGTACATCGACCGCCCCATTTCATTCAGCGAGCGGATCGCCTTCTACACAATCGCAGAATGTGTTGTTGTCACGGCAGTGAGGGACGGGATGAACCTGACACCATACGAGTACATCGTGTGCAGGCAAGGAGTCTCTGGCGCAGATTCTGGTTCAGGTGGCCCAAGGAAGAGTATGCTGGTGGTCTCTGAATTCGTAGGGTGTTCCCCTTCTCTGAGTGAGGCAATAAGGATCAACCCATGGAACATCGAATCGACCACGGAGGCGATGAACGAGGCAATTTCGTTGAATGAAGCGGAGAAACAGCTGCGGCATGAGAAGCACTACAGATATGTTAGCACCCATGATGTGGCTTATTGGTCAAGAAGCTTCTTGCATGACCTAGAGAGGACATGCAGAGATCATTTCAGGAAGAAGTGTTGGGCTATTGGCCTTGGGTTTGGGTTCAGAGTTGTGGCTCTTGACCCTAATTTCAGGAAACTCAACATAGATGCTATTGTCTCAGGATATAAGAGCACGAGGAACAGAGCCATATTGTTGGACTATGATGGAACAGTGATGCCTCAGAGTTCCATCAACAAAACACCAGGGAGTGAGGTTATCTCTATCATCAATTCACTATGCAGCGATAGAAAGAATGTAGTTTTCATTGTGAGTGGGAGAGGGAGAGACAGCTTAGTCAAATGGTTCTCTCCTTGTGAGAAGCTTGGGATTGCAGCAGAGCATGGCTTCTTTATGAGGTATGCTTCATCACTTTGAATCTCCTCAAACCACCCCCTCTCACTCATCATTGGTGAGCTGCATTTGAAAATACAGTATTTTGCATATAAGTCATCCTTAAAAGTGAAATTGCAAAAATATCATGACAAGAAACATATTAATGAGTATATCATTACTTTTAATGAAATGTTACAAAAATACTATCATCGTAGCCCTACGTTACCATCCGCGAACTTAACAATAGTTACCTTTAACTGGACCTAAGAGAAAACTAATACCTTTAAATGGACCTAAGAGAAATATGTAGAGGATGGTGTATATGCAAAAACCCCTTGAAAATATGTACACCACCACAGAAGGTAGGAAATTCCTATGTTTAATCATTGGGTTATGTTTTTGACAACTTGTTACAAAAGGTGGTGTGTGGCATGCTAGTGTGATATATTTTCATCATTTTGATTCAACTGATAATAACAACCCCCTGGTCATTGGGTTGGTGGTGCTATCCACTTTCAAAAAACACAATGCCTTGGTCACTAGGCTTTTATGCAAGCAATTGAATATATGGATTCTGTCACCAATGAAGGATAGAAAAAAAATTGTGATCTTGAAATCACAAGTCGCAGCATTGAATAGCTTGCATGGGACAGCATTATGGGTTTTGGGATTTTTCATATCAATGAACATATGATACCCTTGTTTTACTAGTTTTTTTTCTTTACCTTTCTGTTGTTACTATCATTTTCATACCAATTTACAATTCCCTTAGCATCTAACTTATTGAAGAAATTGACGGACTTGTTTTTGGGGCGGGGTCACAATGATAAGCTTGTGAACTTTTGTGGTTGTATTATCAACAGGTGGAGTGGAGATGAAGAATGGGAAACGTGTGGGCAGACTGCAAACTTTGGATGGAAACACCTTGCTGAACCAGTCATGAAACAGTATACTGAAGCTACTGATGGTTCATCAATTGAGACAAAAGAGAGTGCCTTGGTATGGCATCATCAGGATGCAGACCTAGCATTTGGATCTGCTCAGGCAAAAGAGTTGCTGGACCACCTAGAGAGTGTACTAGCCAATGAACCAGTTGCAGTGAAGAGGGGCCAGTTCATTGTTGAAGTTAAACCTCAGGTACGTGAAGAGCATCTCTCTTTACATTGTCATCAAATACTGTTTGTGCAGTTATATTGGCCCTTTTATTCTGAAGGGGGAAGGGATAGGGGGATTAATTATTTTTGCAACGAGGAGATCTCACTGCCCATATGTGTATATATCTCCATGGAAAACCAAGTAAATCATTCCTTTATGTGTCACCTGCGATGTGTAATAATTAAAATCTTGACCAGCTCAGCTTCTTTCTTTGTATAATCACATGTACACAAGGATGTTAAAATATACCCACGTTGGAGGGACAATCAAAATATGCTTAAAATAGAGGAACCCTTTTCAGTCAACACCTTTAAGGTACGTTTGATATCGAGATAAGTTTTGAGGAGAATAGGCATAACTCATTCTCAGTTAATTTATCTATATCTTTATTCTCGTTGATGTTTAGTATACGAGGAGATAAGAATGATGTTATTCATATTTCTCGTTTAATTAAAAATAGGGATACAAACGAGAATAAATATAGAAAATGACCATTTTATCCTTCATAAGTTGGTTAATATTTAATATTTTTTATTCATAACGATGATTAACACTAATGACGATATTGTTTACTAATTTTTTTGTTGATAATATTTAGCACTAACAAAATTATTATGTAATAGTGTTATTTATAATGTTGATTAACACTAATGAGATTATTGTTTAATGTTTTTTCTTTTTAATAATAATTATCACTAATAATTTGTCATTTATTGAATACTGTTTATTTTTATTCATAATTTGTAATAATAAAATTAATATTTAATATATATTATTTATAATGATAATTAACACTAACGAGGGTGTAGTTAAATAATTTTTTCCTATGAATAATATTTAGCACTAATGATGTTATTATTTAATAAATTTTTCTTCTTAATCATAATTAGCACCAATGAAGTTAATATTTAAAATTTTTATTTATAATGACGATTAGTACCAATGCTAGTAGTATTTAATATTTTTTATTGTTAACAATATTTAGCACTAATGAAGTTATAATTATGTAATATTTTGATGATCAACACTAATGTGATTATTGTTTAATAAAAATTTTAATAATATTAACACTAATAATTTATCTTATGTTTAATAGTTTTTCTTTTTAATCATGACTAGTACTAATGAAGTTAATATTTAATATTGTTATTCATAATGATGATTAGCACTAATGAGGGTATTATTCAATAATATTTTGTTGTTAATAATAGTTAGCACTAATGAGACTACTATTTAACATTTTTTAATCATGATTAACATTAACGTTGTTAATGTTTAATATTTTTTATTCAAAATAATTATTAGCACTAATAAGGATATTGTTTAATAATTTTTTCTTGTTAATAATATTTAGCACTAATGAGACTACTATTCAATATACTTTTCTTCTTAATCATGATTAGTACTAATGAGATTACTATTTTATTTTTAATTTATAATAATAATTAGTATTAATGAATTAATAATAATTAGCACTAATGAAGGTATCCAGAGAGGAGGGAGGAGGGGTGAAATGGAGTTAGGAAAATGGGGAGTCATTCTAATAAAAGTTTAGAATGAGTTATCCCCGATTATAACCACATTTTCAGAGTTAACTCCATTCTTTTTATCTCAGGATATCTCCGTGTTTTTTTAACCATACCAAACGGGGAATGGGGAGAAAATAGAGATATTCCCGCCCTATCCTAGTACCAAACGTGACCTAAGATTTTGAGTTGAATAGTCCAATCCAATAACTTCAATAAAATATCAGAGTCCATTGTTATGAGTTAAGCCATGTACCCTACGTTTGTCCTGGTCCACGTTAGAGCCTAAATCGGCCTACATGTGAGGGGGAATCTTAAGATAGTCCCACATTGGAAAGGGACAAGATGAAAATATTCTTAAAATAGTGGAGCCCTCTCCACTTGATAATTTAACATTTTAAGTTAGATGGACCAATCCAATAAGTTCAATAAGGGAATCAATCCTTTATGTCAGATAATACAATTTTTGTGTCTGGATAATCAATTTTTTTCTGTAGTGATAAATGTTTCAATATTTTTTTTCTTTATGTTGATTTCTAGGGAGTCAGCAAAGGCCTGGTTGCAGAGAAGATCTTGTCGTCAATGAGATGGAAGGGCAAACAAGCAGACTTTATACTTTGTATAGGCGATGATAGATCTGATGAGGACATGTTTGGAGGCATTGCTGCTTTGACAAGGGACATGATATCCTCCAGCAGTTCCATCTTTGCATGCACAGTTGGACAGAAGCCAAGTAAAGCCAAGTATTATTTGGATGACACAACTGAAGTCATAACATTGCTTAAAGCCTTAGCTGAAGCTTCTGGTGACCAGTCTTCTTCATATGAACCAGAGTATGATGTCTGACAATAAAACCTTCCGCGGAGGGCATACGTCCTCCCCATATAAAGAGCATCTCAAAAAATCCATGCTATGAGCATCATTAACATTTGAGTGACCAGTTGGAAGAAATAAAAACTACAACGAGATGTAATTTACGAGCTGGTCTTTGCGTGTGAGACAAGAGTAAGTGCTGTTAACAAAGAAAGTTAGGGCCCCTGGAAGAGACCTCGTGCTATCTCTGCAATGTGCCATAATTCAACGGCATTCATGGATAAAGAACCATCAAGTCACTAGCAGTGAACATTATATAATTTTTCAAGGAACTTTTCACCGAAGTTGATTTCATAGTTCAGTGTAGAATGATCACTTCTCTTCCATTTTTTTGCCATGCCAATGTTTGTATTGGGAGTCAAAAGACTCCTGATGGAGAATAAGCAGAAATGGGATTTTGATATGATAATGATGATGATGTGTTGCCACATTTGTGTGGAATTCAATTTTCTTCTGACCTCATTTTTGTTCATTCTTGGACTGGGCCATCATTTTGAGTTGTCACAAAGATATTTACCAATTGTGTACCAATAATTGAAATCAAAATTGTCTCCCTCAGATAGACATACTATAGTTGATGATTCAGCTTTGACGTGTGACAGTAAAAGTATGCGTGAGTTACGTGATTACAAACTGTGATTAAAGTTACAATTATCTGAATTGTTCTTCCTCATGACATTTGGTTTACTTGCACGAAACTAACATCACAGCAATCAAACGTATTTCCATCAAAAGTGTTTGATTACGATAACCCCTCCAACATTTCTATGATAGATAGAGTTTTTGCCAAAGCAGACGCAAAGATAAACCAAGTAGAGTGCCTTTTTCTTGTGACAATCTCAAGCAGCTCCATTCATATAGCAGACATGAAGTCTTATGTATACACAATTTGGATCTCAGGATATCTCCACGTTTTTTTGGCCATATCAAACGGGGAATAAGGAGAAAATGGAGATATTCCTGCCCTATCTCGGTACCAAACGTGACCTAAGATTTTGAGTTGAATAGTCCAATCTAATAACTTCAATACATTATCAGAGGCCACTGTTCTGAACTAGGCCATGTACCCTACATTTATCTTGGTCCACGTTAGAGCCTAAATCGGCCTACATGTGAGGGGGAATCTTAAGATAGTCCCACATTGGAAAGAGGCAAGATGAAAATATTCTTAAAATAGTGGAGTCCTCTCCACTTGACAATTTAACATTTTAAGTTAGATGGCCCAATCCAATAAGTTCAATAAGGGAATCAATCATTTATGTCAGAGAATGCAATTTTTGGGTCTGGATAGTCAGTTTTTTTATGTAGTGATAAATGTTTCAATATATTTTTTTCTTTAAGTTGATTTCTAGGGAGTCAGTAAAGGCCTGGTTGCAGAGAAGATCTTGTCGTCAATGAGATGGAAGGGCAAACAAGCAGACTTTATACTTTGTATAGGCGATGATAGATCTGATGAGGACATGTTTGGAGGCATTGCTGCTTTGACAAGAGATATGGTATCCTCCAACAGTTCCATCTTTGCATGCACAGTTGGACAGAAGTCAAGTAAAGCTAAGTATTACTTGGATGACACAACTGAAGTCATAACATTGCTTAAAGCCTTAGCTGAAGCTTCTGGTGACCAGTCTTCTTCATCTGAACCAGAGTCTGATGCCTGACAATAAATCCTTCCGCAGAGGGCATAGGTCCTCCCCATATAAAGAGCATCTCAAAAAGTCCATGCCATGAGCTTCATTAACATTTGAGTGACCAGTTGGAAGAAAAAAAAACTGCAGCGAGATGCAATTTACGAGCTGGTCTTTGCGTGTGAGACAAGAGTTAAGTGCTGTTAACAAAGAAAGTTAGGGCCCCTGGAAGGGACCTCATGCTATCTCTGCAATGTGCCATAATTCAACGGCATTCACGAACAAAGAACCATCAAGTCACCAACAGTGAACATTATATAATTTTTCAAGGAGCTTTTCACCGAAGTTGATTTCACGGTTCAGTGTAGAATGATCACTTCTCTTCCATTTTTTGTCATGCCAATGTTTGTATTGGGAGTCAAAAGGGCTTCTGATGGAGAATAAGTAGAAAATGAGATTTCGATATGATAATGATGATGATGTGTTGTCACATTTGTATAGAATTCAATTGTCTCCCAACCTCATTTTTGTTCATTCTTTGACTGGGCTATCATTTTTAGTTGTCACAAAGATATTTATCAATTGTGTGCCAATAATTGAAATCAAAATTGTCTTCCTCATATAGACATGCTATAGTTGATGATTCAGGTTTGACATGTGGTAGTAAAAGTATGCGTGAGTTACGTGATTACAAACTGTGGTTAAAGTTATAATTATCTGAATTTTTTTTCGTCATGGCATTTGGTTAATTTGCTTGCATGAAACTAACTTTACATCAATCAAACGTATTGCCATCAAAAGTGCTTGATTACGACAACTGCTCCAATATTTCTATGATAGACTTTTTGTCAAAGCAAACAGAAAGACAAAACCACGCAGAGGGACTTTTTCTTGTGAGAATCACACGCACCTCTATTCATATAATAGACATGAAATCTTAGGTATACATGATTTGTATAATTATTTCATACGAATGTCATTACGTGTAACATGGTTCGCCGTCCCGATTGAATTATATTGAATTTTTTGCACAAAAATTTGTAAAAAAATTATTTTCGCAAATGTATTAGTATGAATATCATTATGTAAATCTGAATTGTGTAAAATATCATATTTATTTGTATAAATATCATTTATTTTTATCAAAAAAATTATAAAAAATCACACTTAAATAACATTTATTCACTATTTGAATTAACCCAATAATATGTATGCTCCTTTTTAGGAATAATTTTTTTAAAAAATTCACCTCTAACAATAGTTGTCATGTAAAAATCTCACTTGTATTTTGCCCGGACATAGCTCAAACATGCACGGGGATCACCTAAACCTAGGGATGTCAATGGATCGGGTTCGGCTCAGGTAGACTAATACCATACTTTATCCGTGAAAATTTTGTTAATACCATACCCGGATAGTACCCTATTATTTTCGCGGATATGAATACGGGTACATCCGTCACGGGTATGGATATATTCGCGGATATCTGTATTCGTCCATAAAGCATAAGTCCACATTCACATCCAAAGAAATGTGAAATTTATGAGAATTAGAAAAAAAGAAATCCGGTCAATTATTTCCATTCTAAAGTAATTTTTATGTTTTATAAAAACATCCTTATAATTTTAGCAAGAAGTCTAAACTCACAAACTCAACAAGTCGGACAACGCATTGGGTTCATGTCAAAATCATAGGCCTAACATGCATAATAAATTATTAAGAGCGGGTTCGGATCGGGTACAAGTTTGGGTACACTAAATCTATACCCTATCCGAATATAAAAGTGGTATTTTAAATGTATCCGAACTCAAATCCATATCCATTTATTCGGGTATTACCCGACCCATCACGGGTCTGATAATGCGGGTAATCGAGTTTGCGAGTATTTTTGACATCCCTACCTAAACCCAAATCTTTAAGACCCTCGGTCAGTCCGAGTCTCAGCCGAGTCAACCAAAGTCTGGGTCACACCGAGTCAAACCAGACTACCGAGTCAACCAACCTTGATGTATAAGCAATTATTATGCAGTAGATCTGGGTTCTCTACTAAAGCAGCTCAAGCAGAGAATAGCAGCCATCTTCTCTTGCAAGTAACAATTCGTGTTCTGCACATCCATCTGACATCATCATGGATGAACATCCAAGAACGTCGTCAAGGATTACAAGACGTTCTGCAAGATCAAAAGACACGAGCAAGCAACTCTCATGTCAGTGAAATGGTAACTTTTCTTTGTAGAGATCATGGATGACCATGCACTTCAGATTAAGGGTGAATTTGGTTCGGTTTGAAATTATATTTTTTCAAATCAAATTAAATCAAATTTATTCATCAAATCAAATCGAACTAAATTGAAAAAAATCGGTTTAATTCGATTTCAAATCGAATTTTTATATTTTATTATATATATATTTAATGACTTATATGTATATAAAATAAATTTTTAATTTTTAATTGTATGTTTGATTCGATCAAAGTTAATGACTTTGGTTCGGTCAAAGTTATATTTTGTATGTTTTTATATGTATATAATTAAAATTTTGATTATATATATACATTATATAATATGAATAAAATATATAAATAATAAATTCGATTTAATTTGATTTCAAAAATTATGAAATCGAATCAAATCGAATTCGACTTCAAACCTAATCAAATCGAACCGAACCAAACAGTTCGATTTGATTTTTCGATTTAAATCGAATTATGAACATCCTTACTTCAGACAGTGAATTGCCCAGAATGAAATCGGGAATGTTATATGAATAACTAGAGAAATGCTATTCTTATATACCCATTTATTAAAATAACCCTGCTACGTAAATATTAGTGCAGAAATGCCCTTATATTAAATCTTGATCCAAAAAACATGCGATGGCATATGTTGGACGGGCAATTTCGCACTTATATTTATACAATGGAATTAGGTTTTTCACTAACTAGTTAAGATATTAGGGATAATTTTTAACTCTAGTCAGATTTGCATTCGAATTAGTTGCATTTTTGTTATAGCAGGGAATGGTGCACGACGCACAAGGGAAGCGACATTTTTATGTGTGTGTGTATATATGTGTGTGTATATGTGCGCATTTACACAGTAAAGTAATATATATATATATACTTAATTCTATGATTCTGTTTTACTTTTGAATCTGATTCTAAGATATTTTTTTTGGCTAATAGGGTGTTTGGGAACACTTTAAAAAAAATTCTTTCTATCTTAAAAATTATGACATGCCCATTTTCTACTTAATTTTTAAAATTAATAAAAAAAGTTTTTCGTTGTTTGGCAAAAACATCTCAATTTTTAAGCCGGCAAGCTCTCCTACGCCGATCATTGCGGCTCCGTTGTCCCCGAATCCGTCGCCGATGGCGCCACCCCGGACTCCTACGCCTCCCTCCAGCTCCAGAACGGCTACTTCTCCGGCGGCGACAGCCTCCTCGGCCGTGACGACAACGCCTCCCTCTCCATCCCCAGATTGGTCCGCTTCCGCCCCCGGGCGCTGCAGAGGACCCGGACGCCTGGGGTGGTGGCCATCAAGGGACCCTGCTCTTCCGAGGGGGGAGCATCTTCGTGGTGCGCCAGAACGCCACCCGGGGGCGCCGGGGGTTGTTCCGCGTGGTGCGCCCCCGGCGCCCCGCCGTCCTCCACCAGCGGGGCAGGGTCAGCTTCGACATGGCCGGGTTTTGGTCGGAGTCGGCGGGGAGGCTGTGCATGGTGGGGTCGGGCTTCGCCCAATCCAGGGTAGGGCTGTCAATGGGCCGGGCCCGGGCCGGGCTTAGGTCGGCCCGGCCCGGGCCTGACTTATCAAGAGTAAGGCCCGAGCCCGGCCCGGGCCCGACCTATGTCGGGCCAGGCCGGGTCGGGCCCGATATTGTGTAAAAAATTCAAAGTCCGACTAAGGCCCGGCCCGACCCGACTACTTAAATAAAATAATAAAAATAATAAAAATTAATAGATTTAATACTATAAAACTTATAATCTCACTAAATAAATTAAAATTTTGATATTAATTACATAATTTGTGTGAAAAGAGAATTTTAAAATTTCTAATTAAGTAAAATAACATAAGTTTGACTAAATAATTTTTAAAATTTGAAGTGAGAATAAAAAAAGGGATCGGGCCAGGCCGGCCCGCGGGCCGAACTCAAAGCCCGAGCCCGGCCCGCGAGTCTAGTCGGGCCGGGCTTTTAGGCCCGACTAAAAACCCGCGGGCCTAAAAAGACCTTGCGGCCCGGCCCGAAATCGGGCCAAGCCCGCGGGCCTGTCGGGCCGGCCAGGCCCATTGATAGCCCTAGTCCAGGGACGATAAGAGTCTCGATCTCTCTGCTGTTCTAGGGGGGAAAGGCAGGGGGAAGAGGGAGGCCGGCGCCGGGGAGGGGAGGGGGAGCAGCGGCCCGCGGGGGGGGGGGGAGGGGAGCCGCCAGCGGAGGGGAGCCATCGGTGGAGGGGGTTGATGGGGAGGGGAGGGCCGCATGGGGGGCCGGAGGGGGGAAAGGCAGGGGGAAGGGGGAGGCCGGCGCCGGTGGGGGGGACGCAGGGGGAGGGGGGAGATGGAAACGTAGGGGGAGGGAGGCCGGCGCCGGTTGGGGGGGGGGGGACGCAGGGGGAGGGGGGAGAGGGAAACGCAGGGGGAAGAGGGAGGCCTCCCGACTCGCGACGTAGCTAGGCGATTTAAAAAAAAAAACTCCGGAGTTGTTTTGTTTTAGAAAGAGATTTGAATGGAGTTAGTTTCTCTTCTAAAAATTAGATAGTACTTACCAAACACGGTTAAGTGAGTTCTCTCTCTTTTTTAAATTTGAGATAGAAAGAAGGAAAAAATATGCAACCAAACACCCTATAAATATTATTATGCTTGCTAACAACCAAGTTTACATCACTTATCCTATATTGCTTAGCCCATCGATCCTTTGTGTTTATCATTTTGTGTATAATACTTGGAAGACTGCAAAGCATATAAACAACTGTGGTACGTGTGCCCAGCTCGCCGGTGACCAACTTGACAGTTTTAGGTATTACCCTTGCACATTACTCTATGGGCATCGCATCGGTAGGGAAATAGTTGTCCACTTCACGTTTCACATCTTCAATCATTTGTTTGGTTAGAAAGGAGAGCATCATCGGAGAGAGACATGCGACCATTGTAAAAATGTCAGAAGGAGTTCTAGGAGTTATCATAGGGGATAACCCTCCGACAGTCAAGTCAGGTAATGGCAAAGAAGGAGATGAGGCACTCGAGAGAGGGAGAGGCAGAGAGAGAGAGAGAGAAGGGTTTGAGTATCTCTTGTCCATTGGGTCAGGATCCTACTAATACCATCACTGCGGAGAGTTGGCCATTAGGTTGCTGTGGTCGGAGGAGACGTAAATTGCCTACGTCGCGGGTCTAACGAGATAGGGAGGCATGAGAGTTGACTCGTTGTCTCCCACCGGAATGGTAGCTTCGTCATTAATGTCACAGGACTCGTCGGCCATTAATGAGGTAGGTCTCGCCGGAGTAGACGTGAGACTGCGCTGACAGGGAGAGTGGCATGGGTTGCGTACTCACCTCATCGTCAGATTGAAACGTCGTTCGTCATTCATGCACTAAATCATATGTTCATCGTGGCCAGTGCCAAGAAAGGTGCAAAAAGTGCACGCAAGTACGGATCATGCTCTAGGCATGCGTCAGGACAAGAGACGTGCTGGGCCGGTCATCCGACGTAATTGGCTCGGAGGATTGAGATCCCGTGATGGGCCGGGAGGATGGGCGCTTACTGAGCTGGCCAGAAATACCCTCCTCAAATATTTAATCATATGATAATATTTTTATAAGAATATAATTTTATAATAAAAAATCTTTTTGGTAAGAGCCGGTAGTCAAAATGTACTTTGAACCATTGCCTCTTCATTAATCGCTACAGCAAGGTAAAATAAAAAAAAAGAAAAAAGAAAAAATATTCCGTCCCTCTTCACTAACTGTTGGATGGATGGCAGAGAGGGAGCATAAACATGACGAATATATATATGTATGGCATGATGGGATCAAGAGACTAAATTGACTCACATACAAGGGAATTCAAAACAGACAAGTTGAATATGTTTTCAGCCTAAACCTATTCTGGTGGGGCTGATTTATACCCCTTCGCTGAAGTAGGTGTGCGCTTTCCTTAGATCGGTCTTAGACTCTTTTGCCAAAAAAAAAAAAAATTAACAATGAAAGAGCTTAAACAAGAATTCATGAGAATTTGAAGGTTCATCGGTGAGGAGTTAAACCTAGATGAAAGAGCAGAGATGAGTGACACCTGCTTGATGTTATGGTGTCACATTCTTTCTACCATTCTTTTTGTCATGTCATGAGATGATCGTTAGATCAGCCAACGAGCTTGAGGAGCTTACATGGGTGCTCCCATGCACGGTCCAACGGACAAACTTCGAAGGGGGAGGGGGGGACATCACTTGCGTGCCGGATAGACGGTCAAATTTGGAAGGATTGGAATCAAAGCTAACAGTGCCCCTTCTAGCACTCCGGTTCATGTGCCCACCATGAGGTGTAGGCCATTGATGAACAGAGATGAGAGGGGTAAAGGTTTGAAGCCAATGGCATCGTCATCCTTAGTTAAGGTTGCGTTTGGTATCACTTTTTAAAATAGATTCTAATTATTAGAGGGTTTAAAATGAGAAACATAAAAGAGATGTGTATATTTAATATACTCTTTTTAAATTTTAATATTTAAAATTTTCTCCTTGTATAAGAGAGAGAGACAGGAAAGTATCTTTTCTCCCTTCATTAAAAACTCATTTTAAATTTATTTTTTAAAAAAATAAATAAATTCTCGATGATTAAGTGAGATCTAGATATTTTTATAATTCTCACGTCAAAATCTTTCTATTCTCACCTAACCAAACTCAACCTAATTCACGTGACATTCATCTCCTTGTATAAGAGAGAGAGAGAGATACAAAAGTGTATCTTCTCTCTTAGTTAAAAACTCATTTTAAATTTATTTTTTAAAAAATATATAGATTCTCGGTGATCAAGTGAGATCTATCTATTTTCATAATTCTCACGTCAAAATTTTTCCATTCTCACTTAATCAAACTCAAATCCAATTCACGTGACATTCATCTCCTTGTATAAAAGATATAGATACAAAAGTGTATCTTTTCTCACTTCGTTAAAAACTCATTTTAAGTTTATTTTTTAAAAAATAAATAGATTCTCAATAATTAAATATGATCCACGTATTTTTATAATTTTCACGTCAAAATCCTTCTATTCTCACTTAACCAGACTCAACCTAATGTACATGACATTCATCTACAGTAAGTTTAAGTGTGTCTGGCAAATGGCTCATGTGAAATTTGACATCAATTGTGTGAGACCATCCATGGATCTACCAGCCATGAAGGGGAAAGCATGCATAGACAAGCTCTGGGACATCAAGAGGCAGCTGTCAAGCAGTTTGAGAGAAGAAGGATTAGAAGAAGCAAACAAAAAAAAGCTGAGGAAAGTGGAGCAACCATCAAGTCCTCCATGCAAAAATGCATGCAACATTCATTTATTAGAGGATGACAGATTGAGCTCTTGTGAGAAGAGGCCCCTTCCTAAGTACTGTCAGGAGAAGGAAAAGAAAAGGGGCTAGCAAACAACATGCTACTGCTCTTGGCCCCTCCACTCGTAAAGACAAGAGTTTCAAACTAGGAGGGGGTAAAAAGCCTTTAGTGGGGGTCTCATCATGGGAAAGAAGGTGAAAATATTAGAATAATTTGTAAGTACATCAAGACACTCTTTTTTTTATTTCTTATTTTTGTAACTCAAAATTCAACTCAGTTAGTCTATGACTCAGCTCGGGCGCACATGCCACTCGACACAGTTAGTCTATGACTCAGCTCGGACACATGACTAAACTGGCATTTCTTTCAATTGGGAGAAGTGTTTGAATCTTTACAACTCCAAGTTCAATTACTTTGAGAGAAAAAAAAGATTAAAAATTATGTTGAGTGATCTAATAATCTTTAGGGTATTTTATCTGATGCACCAATAAATGATGTAAGATGCCACACAATCCTGTGAATTTATTTTTAAATATTTAAAACATTACGAATTATTTTATGTTTTTCTTTATATTTTGAGCAGTAATTTCTAAATCAGTGCTATAAATTAATATTTTAAAAATTGGACCGAACTGACCAAAAAAAAACCTACAGCCATTCCATTCAAGTTCATCAAAATACCAAAAATTTCTAAAATCCTCATGAATGGATTATTCTCTAGGAAATAAAACAGGAGTTACTCGTTACCCTTGATCTTTGAGGTGTTGAGATCCGGAGTACATATAACGATGGACAAAGACAGAGGAAGAAAAGATCAAATCACACGAAGATAGAAGATTTTTACGTATCGAATTCTCTTTCTTTTGCAAAAAAAAACACAATTACGAGAGACGTTGTCTTAAATACAAAGAGCCTAAGACGACGCTATCGTCTCAAAATCAAGATCATACCCCACACTCCGACAATAGAGGAAGAAGAGATCAAATCGCCAAAAGATAGAAGATTTTTACATATTGAGTTCTCTCTCTTTTGTAAAAAAACACACAATTACAAGAGACGTTGTCTTAAATACAAAGAACTCAAGACGACGCTATCGTCTCAAAATCAAGATCATACCCCCACACTCCGACGACAGAGGAAGAAGAGATCAAATCGCACGAAGACAGAAGATTTTTACATACTTAGAGTTCTCTTTCTTTCAAAAAAAATACAATTACAAGAGATGTTATCTTAAATACAAAGAGCCCAAGACGAAGCTATCGTTTCAAAATAAAGATCATACCCCACGCTCGCTCCGACAACAATTAGAACGTCCCAAGCTGTTGTCCCATCGACTGCTTCTTGCATTAGAAAGGCTAGGCCAAGCCAAGAACAGCTACAAAATTGGAAGCACAGCCCAACCCCACCCTCCATAAGCCCTGTTATGAACATTCTGTCCCCTCTAACCTGACCCCTCACATTAATCCTCCACATAAAGGTAACAGTTTAATAGAACAACTATATATATAGATATCATCATATTGTGAAAACCATAGCATGCATGTACATCAAAGGTCCATAACATTAAATCCTCCTGCCCCCACCCCCCCCCAACCCTTTTCAGATTAATTAAACAATAGAAACTTAAATGGGCCCTCCCACCACCACCAGCCCATTTGTCCGGCGCCGGCCTTTTCCTCGTCACCAAAGCGCTTCTTCCCGGCCCGCCACAGGCGCAGCAGAGAGATACGATCGGTGGCGGGCCCCCCAGCGCACTCACCGCCGATCCCCCCCCCCCCCCCCGATCCACTGCGGCACCGCAACCCCGGCCTCCCAGCTGGCAGAGCTCAGCATCCCCGCACCCAGACTGTTGCCCAGACCGACCCCAACGCCGTTAGCCTCGTCACCGCCGCGCCCCAGCCGTCACCATATACACCCTGCACCGTACCACCGTCTTCCCCACCTTGAAACCCGGCACCACCGTGAACCCCACGGCGGGGTTCGCGTCCTCCGACCACCCGGGGACGCCGCCCGGGTCCGCCACGCTCTCCATGAACACCTCCGAGAACCGGCAGCCCTTCCTCGCCTGGAAGATGGACGCCTGCGCCTGGGGCTCGAACGAGAAGAACAGGCGGTGCAGCAGCCAGACCCTCCTCGCCATCTCCGCGAAGCCGAGGAAGAACTCGGTCTCTGGGAAGCCGTTGCCGGAACCCACGAGGGCCCTGTGGTCCAGGTTGCCAAAGAAGGCTTCTTCCATCCTCTCGTGCACCATCTTCAGGTATTTGGCCCGGCAGAACTCTTGGAACGCCGGTCCCGTGCTCTGGAATTGGAGAAGCTGCTTCAGCTTGACAAGTTTCAGCTCTACAAACTCGTCGAAGAAGCGGCGCCGGTCCGGCGAGGGACTGCTTACAGCATGGCAGCGGAGACCGAACTCATGGTGCTGGAAGTCGGAGAAAATCGTCCTGCAGGCATATGATTCGAACACGAACGCTCGATGCTCCGGGTTCCCGCACACAACATCCCGCTCGATCGACGCAGCCGCCGCGTCAAGATCCCACCCTGCGAGCTCCATCCCGGACGCCATCACCTTGGCAAACGCGCGGATCGACTTGACCGCGTACCGGAGAACTGCGGGGAAGTGCGTGGGGTTGAGGTCGGAGAGGCGGAGGCCGTCGACCATCTGCAGGGAGCGCTCAGGGTGGACCTTCCCCTCCATCACCCTGTTCACCTTCTCTGCCTCGGAGAGCTGGTCCTTCAGGAGGATGATCTCGGCGTCCTTGTGCTGCAGGTCGATTTCCATCTTCTTGCCGGTGATCTGGAAGGCCTTGATGAGGTTCCTCTGCTCCTGCATCTCCGCGAGCAGCTGGACATCCCGGGCGCTGCAGCTGCCGCCATGGATCTGCCTCTTGTAGTACGACTGCTTCAGCTGGGACAGCTGCTTCAGCTCGGACACCACCACCTGGTCAGCGGACTGGATCGTGTCGGGGTCATACGGCGACTGGGCCATCTGGAGCTGGGCATAGGCGGCCTTCACGGCGGAGACGCTGGCGAAGAGCTTGGCGAGGAGCGACTCCATGGCCTCCCTGTCGTGGAGGAGCTGCTGCTGGCGCTTCTTCTCGTCCTCCTCCAGGAAGTCCACCTGGGAGGGATGAGACACGTTGTCGAAACACTCCTGGAACTTCACCTTCCCGATGCTACCATCCTCAGAAACCATTCCGATCCCCGCACCGATCGCGTTCTTCGCGCGGCGCCGAAAGCGGACGATTCTGGTGACAGTCCGCATGAAGCCACCGAGGTCGGCATGCGCCGGCAGGGCAGTCTCCATTCTCTACAGGAAGCTATGAACTGTTAGAACCCACAAGGAAGAAACTGGAAGCAAATGGAGGAGCAAGCAGCAGCAGCAGAACGGAAGGAAGAAGATGGGGGGGGGGGGAAGCGGACGTCTTGGGCTCCTATCCCGCCTCCCCGGTCAGCTACCATTCTTCTCCTGATGAAGAAGACAATGGAAGAGTTTCCCACGTTCTTTATCACAACCTCCACTTGAGGGTGAGACTGTAGAAACATACAAAAGACAGAGAAAAAAAACCCATCTAACCTTGGATTAAAAAAACACCCATAAACGCGTGTAGCAAGCAGCGATACAGTTCAAGACGCGTCCAGTGTTCTTAAAAAAAAGGAAACAGAACAAGAATCTGAAGAAAAAAAATAAAGAAACTGAAGCAGACAGGAAAGAACATTGCGAGATCGTATGAATTTATTAAAGCCATTCGCCAGCTTTTGCTAATTCTCATGCGGCCAGATATTCTTCTTTATTCGTCCTGAATAATGGCACCGCGAAATCAGATTCGCCATCACAGGCCTTTTAAAAATACACAACCCCCAGGGCCCCCCACGCACGCAGTGGAGAAAGAACAGAACAACAAGACATCTGAATCTTCATTTTTTTAGCCCATGGTTAATCGGGTGTGTCATGCAGATGCAGATAGTTCATGCCAACTTGATAGCTTACTTTAACACGTACAATTGGGGGCAGGGTGCAGTGCTCTCCGGTCTGCTCCTTCCTTCCTTCCTTCACCATGTCTCTGTAGAAAACGTGGAGTCCATTCCCAAAGGCATCGTTGTCATCGGATTCGGGTTGTTGGAACCATGCAAGTACGTTTTGATGGAGGCTCTTTCCCCCCTCCCACCTACCCACCAGTTCGGTTGGGGTACTCCAATCATATCGTTCAATGACCACACGAGCCGCCGCCGGCCGCACCACCGCAACCATCTCCAGATCTCCGGCCGTCAGCTTTCACACCAGAGTCCACACCCCCCCCCACGGCCCCCAGACCAGGTATGGGTGTGGTCCTAATGGAAAGCACGCAGGGATAGGTTCTCTAGTAATAAATGCTTGAAATCACCAGAGGGGGTAGAAGAAGGCCAACAAGATGCCATTTTGGCACCACCCCCAGTACCCTTTTTCTCTAAACAAAGGCTTCTAACCTTCGCTACGGTGAATGAGAACGAAAGGCCTAGAGGAGGAGATGAAAGATCCAAGAACAGGGTCCAGTTCTCCCCTGTGACTAATTAGAGTCGGGTGTCACATCACCAGCTAAGCTCCAAAAGGGTCTGGCTGGCCCAAATGCCGGCATCCCATGCTCGTTTATCAGTAATCAAATCACCCCTCGACGACAATAGCAGAAGAAAACCGTTAGTATAATTATTATAAAAGGTTGGCATTGTTCCCTGGTCCTTTCTTGGCACTTGAATCGAACTCCCTCGACACGATGTTTAACGGATGGGTTTGGTAACAATTCTGAAGTAGTGATAGCTCTGGGGAGCTTCGTCGGATCCTTGAGATGATTCACTGGACCTAAAACCCCATCTCAATCAAACAAAACTTGTGATAATAGCGATTATGTCGTGGTGTATTACATGCTAGGTCAAGGGCTTAACAGGACCGTGGTGTACGAAGCTACAACTCAAAGGAATCCCTCGCAGGGAAAGAAGACTCTTTTACAAAAGGGGGAGCAACAATTTGGGGGATGCGGAGCGCTTTGCCCTCCGGGGAATTGACCTCGGCGGGGGGCCGATAATGGGACCCACGGCGCTGCCGAAAGGCGCGGCTTCTTGTCAAACGTACCATCGTCGGTATCACGGGGCAACAGCCCCGGTGATTTCGGGGATTAACGAGGTGGTGCCAGCAGGCTGGAGATGGCCGCTTGCGAGGTAGAAACGGGTAAAAATCGCGGTAAATCCCCACCCCCACGTCCTGCCCACCAATGGCTGCAGCCAGCAGTAATGGCGTCCCAAAAGCTTTTCGGCCACGGGGAAGAGAAGAGGGGTAGGAGTGGTTGGGGGGTGGGGGGAATGGATGGAAAGCGTTCCTCCTGTTGGGATTTGGGAGCTTGAAACACGAACTGTTGCAACGCGACATTAACGATCGTTTTGTTTCTTCTTCAAAGAAGACACCAGAAAGAATGCCCAATGGGGGGCACAGAGAGCACGGAGAGAGAAAGACACAAGACCAACTCCTCGACGTTCATGGGTCATGGCCCCCTTGAATGTTGAGTGAGCACATGGCGCGAGGAAGAGAAAGCCAAGGCGAGGGAGCAACCTCTAGCTCGCCCAACACATCCATGTTCCTGTATGAAATGGAATCCTGGGAAAGAGGGAGAGGAGGAGCGGAAGAATGGGAGAAGAAAAAAGATGAATCTTTTTGTTTCCCTTTTGTTTTTTACAGCCGATTGGGAATGTGGAACAGTGTTTCCATGGAAGAATCGTTCCTCCACGGCTCCAGAGGAGGAACCCATTAACTGGCTTAAAGGCAGCACTTTTCTTTTTTTAACGATGTTCCTCTTTATGAAGAGCAGACAACAAAGTGAGACAGAAAGAGCAGAGGACGGAAGTATCACTTGGAGGGCTTACCAGATTCAGAGCTCGCGGCGGTATAGAGCAAAGAACGCTGTGCGTCTGTGCCTTCTCCAAGCCCTCACCTTTCTGCCGATACACACCTCCCCACCATCCGGATGCTCTTCCACTCCTGGCACTCCCCCTCCGACGACGACGACCGCCCCCCCCCCCCCCAAAAAAAAAAAAATCAGGCGCCGAAAGGAATGCCGCCTATATGAGGCTCCCCGCCCCGCCTCTGGCCCAACAGAGGACACGGGGCCGTCAATGGCGGAAAAGGGGGCGCATGATCGGCTCCCTCGTGCCTCCTCACAGTGCCGCCCCCCGTTCCTCACCTCCTTGGCTTTACACAGAAGGGGGGGAAACCCAAGAGAAACAAAAGTGAAAAAAAGAAAAAGAGTTAGAGATAGGATCCGCACGCACTGCGACCTCGCATACCAGTGGAATCAGAGCTTTAGGGCAAAGCAGCAGCGGCGGCGGCGGCGGCGGCGGCGGCGGCGGCCGATTGGGTAGGCAAAGGAGAGGGGTGGAGAGGGGGGGAGGTGAACAGAGAAGGGAGAGTGGAGAGCAGCAGAGGGCGGGAAGAGGAAAGGACGGGTAAAAGTTCACAGGGGAAGGGGCAAGCGGGCATCGGGAATAAAACCTGCCCAGCTACGGCCGTCTTGTCACGTTCGTCCCAATTCCCCAGTTTACCCCCACCGAAAATGGTATTATCACCTCTGCCACTGAAGGAATGTACTAGCCAGTAGCCATCCAGGGTTCGCGCGTCTCTTTGCCGGGCTTTGAAAACTCCCAGCCTTGGGCCTCAACGAGAGGGGAGGGCAATCCAGGGATTTTACCAGGCCCTCCGTATCTTCTGCCCGAATCCCGGCATCCCAGCTGGACGGCACACAAGGATCTGATCTGTGACACCACGTGTGAGCCGGATGGGCCTCTCTGTACTGCGTCACTCTCGGGGAACACTGGGAGACAAATCTGTATGTCAGGCGTTCTGGGCCAATCTGGGCTCTCTGTTGGAGCCCATTGTTGGGTGGCGGCCCATGTTCTGCGCGGGAGGCCCATCTCAGGGCCCACCCGAGCAAAGAGTTAAAGGAACTTGTAAAGTTACGTACGTTGTGTCTTGTATCCAATCCATGTACGTTCATACAGGAACAGTGAGGTGATATGTTTTAGGGGTTATTGATTAGGCCCGTTTCACAGTGTCTTAATTAATTATCTCTATTTTTATGACGTCATTTGTTTATTTTTCTTTTCGTTTTAGGGATGAATTTATAATTTTCTTTTCATACCAAGAAGATGTCCAAAGATATTACGTCTCTCACAATCACACGGCACCACTGGTTTTCTTTGAGTGGTTGCACAAGGTGTCTTTTTTTGTCTCAAATTTCAGATATGAAGTAACCATGCACCTCTTCTTCTCTTCTCCCATATGTTCTTATTAACCGTATGCGATATGTTCAGACGCCTGGTAAAAAGGATTTCTCTTTTACCATCTTTCCGTGCATGATTCAAGGTTGAAGTGCACACCCAATACAAATATGCAGTTTAAAGGTGCATCAAGTTTTTTTAGTTATTTCTTTTAACTTATATGTTGAAATCAAAATTGAGTTGAACTATACATCAGTACAAGACACATTCCGAATGAACATCTAACAAAAAATAAAAGAATGAAAATAGGCTGTGCGGAGGGTGTATCTCATCGGCCCATTAGGGCTCGCCTGGTCGGCCCACCACGGAGGCTTAGCCCTCCAAGTTTACTATCCCGCGCGTCAGCCCAACCCCTTTCATGCTCCACTGTAAGTCCGACACAAGCGTCATACTCACTTTCCCGTCAGCGGCCACGACGCATGTCTCTGACAGCGCATTAATGGCGAAAGGTGCACCAATTCGAGGATGAGAAAAGAGGACACCGTCCATGCCACTCTCCCTGACAAAACAGACTCACACCCCCTCCGACGAGCCCTACCGCATTAATTGGTGACGCTCCCTACTGTATTAATGGTGGAGCTATCCCTCCGGTGAAGAGACGACGAGCTAACACTCATGCCTCCTTGTCTCATCAGGCACACATGTTGGGCGTCTCACGTCTCCTCCGACTACGGTAATCTAACGGTCAACTCTTCCGTACTCGTATAAATAAAGCTATGTCCCATCGATCATGAGTTGCGTGACCTAATTCACTCAGGCCCTCACTCTCTCACTCCGATCTCCCTATCCCTCTTCCACTCTCCGCGAGTACTCTCCACCTTCGTCCACAGTTATCCGACCTGACCATGAGAGAGTTGTCCCCTCAGAAAACTCTGAGCGCTCCTTCTAATCCTTCGTTGGTGAGTACAAGTCCTTCTCTGACAAACGCTCTTTTATTCTTAGTCAAACAAATCTTTGGAGATGTGATTCGTGATTTAAACGACCATTTATGGACCACTACGTACTAATAACTTTATATTTTATTTTCTTCTTTGTTATAGTCATCCGACGGATCTTTCGATGAGACATAATTCAACTCGATTTCGACGTAAAAGGATAAATTATAAAGGCCCTCTTTGTTTCCGGGGTGGGATGAGTTATTCGACCCCCACCTCCGGAATTACTTATTCCACCTGGATTAAGGGGGCATGTGTGTGAGTTGAAAAATTGTGAGGCCATAATTTTCTCTCACATCGGTTTAATATTCCCCTTATCCTAACTCGAAAACAAAGAGACTTAAAAAGAATAAAAAAAACTTCGGACCCACCGTATGCGTACGCTCATGTGGGGTGTACACCTGCCAGACATTACTCCACTCTCGTAGGTTTCCAAGGATGGGCTGGACGGGGGTACCCCGGGCCCAGCAAAGATCCAGCTGAGACGGCCCACCTAGCAGACCTCGTCCGAACTCGAGGCGGACACGTCGGCCCTTCGGGGGCCCGCGCCGGGTGTCCTTGTCTCGCACTGCGTTAATTTAATGGCGGGAGGCCCAGAATCCTTTCCCGCTCAAAAGAGCATCTCGGGACGACGGGGACAACCGACACGGGGGAGTGAGTTGGTAAATAATAATTTATTTATTTATTTTGAAAAAAAATGGGAACCCCTTTCCATCCCCTTTACCCTAAAAAAAATGGCTCTTCGCGGCTGTTGGAAAGGGGAATAACACTGCTTTCCACGGCCATTTGCGCACCTCCTCAGACACTCCCAACACCAGCAAGCAGGTCCACCGCTAGCATCAGTGCTCTTCTACTGTGGTTGGGGCTCCGCTCTCCCCCCCCCTCTCTCTCTCTATCTACTGGTCTCTATCTGCATACATACTGCTGAGGACCAGCTGGTTAGCAGATTCGCCTTCCAAGCGATCGGAGGGTAGGAGAGGCAGAGACGGGAAAGAGTGCAGAAGGGGAGGTAGCAGAGAAGGGGGCGGAGCTATGAAGGGATCTCTTCTTCTGCTTGTTCTTCTCGGTGCCGTCTTCCTCAAACTCCAAGTGGAGGCTTCTCCCACAGGTAGGGAATGGGACTGCACCCCTCCTTCCCTCTTTTCTTTCCCCCCCTTTTTTTTCTGTGGAGTTCCTTTGCTCAGAATTTCTGTTAATGGGGAGCTTCCGAATGCCTGTTTTTCTGATGCCTAGGTGCCTTCACCGGACAGCTATCCTCCCTTCTGAAGTGGAGGGGGAGGGCTTCCCCCAAGACCCCGCAAAGCGGTGAGTTCTAGTGGCAAGGCAAGGCCAAATGCCTCTTCGGTTCTTTCTCTCTTGTGTCTCTTGTGCTCCTGCGATCGTATGAAGGGTTTGCTTTGATGGGTTTCCGGGGTTCTTGTGTCTCTTATTTCTTTCCTTTGGCTGTGGTCTCTCAGCAGGTGGGAATGTGCTCCAGTTTGAGAACGGGTACCTGGTGGAGACCATCGTGGAGGGGAACAAGCTGGGGGTGACGCCGCACACCATCCGCGTCTCCCCTGAGGGCGAGCTCTTTGCGGTGGATTCTGTGAACAGCAACATTGTCCGCATAACTCCCCCGCTCTCTCAGTGTATGTGACTATTTGCGACCTGATTCCAAGTTGTTCCAACCTTTGCAGGTGATTGCCGTGGTCTTACCCACATTGGGCTAAACCTAATTGCACTTTCAGATAGCAGGGCGAGGCTGGTGGCTGGGTCGTTTCAGGGTTACTCCGGTCATGTGGATGGGAAGCCAAGTGAAGCCAAGTTCAACCATCCGAAGGGTGTCGCTATGGATGAGAAGGGGAATATCTATGTGGCTGACACATCAAACCTGGCCATTCGTAAGATTGGAGAATCAGGTGATGCTCTCTATGTTAAAATCTTAGCAGTTCTCTCGTGAGGTTGGCTGCAGCAAGCTTATTGCTCTTTGGTTCTTTTCTTCTTGAAATAAATTATAGTTGCTGCAGAAATAAGAAATTAACGAAGAGTTGTTTGTTAAGGTGTGACAACTATTGCGGGAGGAAAGTCAAGTACAGCAGGTTATAGGGATGGACCAAGTGAGGATGCAAGATTTTCCAATGATTTTGATGTCATATATGTGGGAAGTATGTGCTCCCTGTTAGTTGTGGACAGAGGCAATGCTGCTCTTCGTCAAATATCTCTTCAGCAGGAGGATTGTGATTACCAGTATAGCTCGATTTCTACCTCAGGTTTGGCAACACTATGCTTATTCGTCCGAGAGGAATTTCTAGTAAAATCCCTGATGTTGAGTGCATGTTCAATTGATCATATGATGCCATGATACAAATACAATTAAGTTGGTAGGAAAAGCAATATGCAACTTGATCTATATGCATTAGACTCTATCTGTTGGACGTTATATTATGTAAATTCGTGTGCACCATGTGTTGTTAATGTAGCATCATCCTCGGATGCTACAGGGCCACTTTATCCATTTTAAAAGGAGCTTTAACTTCCCCAACCATAGAAGAAGAGGAGGGGCTGGGGTGAGCAGTAGGGAAAGAAATGGCCTACCTCCTATCCCCATCATTGGTGATGGTACTTCCTGCTGCCAACAATGATATTGATGCTGCTAACATTTCCTTTTCCTCCACCCTTTCGTCTACCGTTTCTTTCTATCGCTCATGGGAGGCTGGTTACTGATAATAGAAAGATTGCAGCATGCACAGGAATAAAGGGCATTGTACTTTGGTTGAAACAGTCCTAAGTGTAAATAAGATTCAGTCCAACCTTTATTTACGTTTAGTACTTCTCTCTCTCTCTCTCTCTCTCTCTCTATATATATATATATATATATATATATATATATTGTTATAAGAATATCTTTTTTCTGGATTGTTTCTTTCCCTCTAGTTGGCCTTTTAGTCACACTAAGCTATCATAAGGTATATCAGATGCCCTTCTTAACCTCTTCAACCCGACTTTATATTTCTTCCTTTGATCTGGCATCTGTCTCCATCCTTCTAGACAGTATAGCTTAGATAAAGAAAACTTGTAGCACCAAGGATCCTTTTTCCATCAATGGTGGTGTATGTGTTCCCCACATTGCCTACTTCAAGATCACATTCCATGTACTTTCTTTTGCTTTGACTGGTTCTGAAGCTTTTATTAACTTCACTTCAAGAAATCTTATCCATTTTAATTCCCTAACACATTTCATTCTATTAAATTAATCTTGTCATCTGCATCACTACTGTGTATGCTGATACTAGAGCCTTTCATGACTGGTTTTGTGCTTTTTCAGTTTTTCCTAATTGTTTATTTCTTGTTTTGTTTGTCCCTTTTTCTTTACCTTTCTATAACATAATTATGGGATATGTTTTCCTTGTTTATATTCTCTATCTAATTTTATATCTCACAATGTGATCCTACCTTATAAACAGAAGTCAATATACCTCCTTATATGTAGAATTCATGGCAATGAGTTGTGGAATGTTGTGTGAGTATTATTTTTAAAAAGTTTCTTTAATGGGAAAAAGGAATTAAGATAATTTTATAATGTCTTGGGAAAATTATCCCTATACCCCTAGAATCTTTTAAAATTACCTCTATATCCCCACCTTTATCGTATTTGCCGTAATACCCTTGAAATCTCTTAACTAGAGTCACGGTCCCCCTGGGGCTGTATCCCATGTAAACGGCAATAACTCTCTCACATAAGATTACCACTTTACCTACCCCTCTCTCTCTTTCATGCCGGTGAGGGCTAACTCTAGTTGAGCCAGCTGCCCTTGGAGTTCGGCGTTAGCAGCCTCAGACCCCTTCAAACGCTCTTCGGCTCCCGCCTGAAGGGCCCGGCTGGCCTCCAACTCACGGGTGAGATCGATGAAGTGGTGCCTCCACAACCCGAGGGCCCTAACGACCAGACACGCGCTCCTCGCTGCGACGGCCGTCAACTCCTTTGTGGTCTCGGGACCAAACTCCCCAACGTGCTCGTCCCAGTGAGCACTCTACACCATGAGGTCAACGACAATCGTGACCCTGGGCAGCCCCGCTCTCAAGTCCACAGGCTGCGAGGACTGACCACGTGAAGGGACCCTCGGTGGGGGGAGAGAACCAACTTCGGCAGCAGCAGGAGCTTTGCCTCTTTCGCGCCCCCGCCCTCCGGAGGCGGGCACCAGAACAGGAGCTGCCTACGCCTCAGATGATGGCGGCAGAGGAGCACCAGAGGGAGGCGCCTCAGACGAAGAAGGAGGCGGGACAGGACTCCTGGCCGGGGTAGAACCTCTCCCTCTCTTCCTTGACCGACGGCGACTGTCCATCTCCGCCAGCTCGTCATCAGTCAGGAGCGCTCGACTACCGCCAGCCATGGCGAGCTCTTCACCAGCTGCACTAGAGGTGGCTTCGGGAGAACTCCGCCGAAGACTAGGCCCTCCGCTAGCCACGGATGCTTCAGGCGAGCGGATTAGAGGGATGCCGATCGGAACGGGATACGGCAGCCTTCCCGAGGTGAACGCAAGCTCGGCCTGGGGGGCGACGATCGACACTTGACCGGTACCCGGAGCGACGTGGTCCACAGGGCGGGGAGCAAACCGCGGCAACTTGACGACCTCGTAGCTCCACACCGGAACCTCAGGCGCACCTGAAACCAGAATAAGGTCAGCTTAATCCAATAGGCCGCCAGCACAACCGACGAGAAGTTGAGACCAGTACCCTACGACAGCGGAGGACTCAACCCCAGTTCTCGGAGCAGCGTCGGGGTAAGCACGAAGTCCGCATCAACAAGACAGTACCGGCGGATGGCATCTACCTTCTTTCGATCCTCGGCCCTAAGCAGAGGTTCCCTATCGGCCCAGATAGGGGGGATGCCCCCGAACCTCCAACTCCCAGAGTGATCGTACCCACTCGACTCGACGATGTACACATACCGATGCGACCACGATGTCGGCCTTGACCCCATAACGGGCGAGCACGCCCCATGAGCGCCGTAGGACTCGCCCAGGGACCGGCCGGCGTCGAGGCTATCGCCCCCTAACGGGAAACTCCCACCAATATAGCGGGGGAACGTTACTCTACTAAGCGGACTATTCCCTCTCGAGGGATGAGGCCCCTCGTTCCAGGATAGCCCATATAAAAGGGACATCGACAGAGGAGAAGAGCGGACGACGAAGAGGTGGATACTTCTGCCTTAAGAGCTTCCTACTGAGAAGAGAGCAACCAGACCTACTACTACGACAGAGAGGCTCCCCACTACGCCTAGAGAGAAACCTTTTCCTGCGCGGCCTTACCACCCAGCGAGCACTCTCCAAGTACCCATTGAGAGTGACGAGCACGCGTGCAGAGGACCTACACGCCTCTCGGATCATCTATTACGAACTCTACTTCTCTCTCACTTCGCTCTTCTCTATTGCTCATTGATCCCTTGCTGACTTAAGCATCGGAGGGTTGTCCCCTGGGGTAACATTCGGGACTCCTTCTGACGTCTCTTTGGTTTCTTGGTGTTTGCAGGCCTCCACGGGTGCGAGACGACTTCCCCAACAAATAAATAAAGAAGGTGGTATATGGCCTAGGAACCATTTTCCTGCTGCTACACTTGATTCTGATTCTATGATTTTTTTGGCTAAATATTATTATGCTTGCTAACAACCAAGTTTACATCACTTATCCTATATTGCTCAGCCCATCGATCCTTTGTGTTTATCATTTTGTGTATAATACCTGGAAGACTGCAACGCAAATAAACAACTGCGGTACATGTGCCCAGCTCGCCGGTGACCAACTTGACAGTTTTAGATATTACCCTTGCACATTAATCTATGGGTATCGTAGCGGTAGAGAAATAGTTGTCCACCTCACGTTTCACATCTTCAATAATTTGTTTGGTTAGAAAGGAGAGCATCATCGAAGAGAGACTTGCGACCATTGCAAAAAGGTCAGAAGGAGTTCTAGGAGTTATCATAGGGGATAACCCTCCGACAGTCAAGTCAGATAATAACAAAGGAGGTGAGACACTCGAGAGAGGGAGATGGGGAGAGAGAGAGTGAGTGAGAGAGAGAGAGAAGGGTTTGCGTATCTCTTGGCCATTGGATCAGGGTCCTACTTATACCATTGTTGCGGAGAGTTGACCATTAGGTTGCCGTGGTCGGAGGAGACGTAAATCGCCTAGGTCACGGGTCTGATGAGATAGGGAGGCATGAGAGTTGACTCGCTGTTTCCCGCAGGAGTGGTAGCTTCGCCATTAATGTCACAGGACTCGTCGGCCATTAATGAGGCATGGCTCGTCAGAGAGGGTGTGAGATTGCGCTGACAGGGAGAGTGGCGTGGGCCGCATACTCATCTCGTCGTCGGACTGGAGCGCCGTTCGTCATTAATGCACTACATCAGACGTGCACCGTGGCTACTGTCGGGAAAGGTGCAAAAGGCGCACGCGTGTATGAATCATGCTCTAGGCCTACGTCGAGACAGGAGACGTGCTGGGCCGGTCACTCGGCGTAATTGGCTCGGAGGATTGAGATCCCGTGATGGGCCGGGAGGATGGGCGCTTACTGAGTTGGCGAGAAATACCCTCCTCAAATATTTAATCATATGATAATATTTTTATAAGAATATAATTTTATAATAAAAAAGTTTGTTGGTAAGAACAGGTAATCAAAATATATTTCGAACCATTGCCTCTTCATTAATCGCTACAGTGGGGGGAAAATGAAAAAGAAAAAATATTCCACCCCTCTTCACTAACTATTGGATGGATGGCAGAGAGAGAGAGCATAAACATGGCGAATTTATATATGTATGGCATGATGGGATTAAGAGACTAAATTGACTCACATACAAGGGAATTCAAAACAGAAAGTGAGAAACATAAAAGAGATAAGTGTATTTAATACACTTTTTAAAAAGCCAATACTGAAAATCTCCTCCTTGTATAAGAGAGAGAGACACACAAGTGTATCTTTTCTCTCTCCACTAAAAACTCATTTTAAATTTATTTTAAAAATAATTAAATTCTTAATAATTAAATGAGATTCACGTATTTTCATAATTCTCACGTCAAAATCCCTCTATTCTCACCTAACCAAACTCAACCTAATGCACATTACATTCATCTACAGGAAATTTAAGTGTGTCTGGCAAATGACTCATGTGAAATTTGACATCAATTGTGTAAGACCATCCATGGATCTACCAGCGATGAAGGAGATAGAAAGCATGCATAGACAAGCTCTGAGACATCAAGAGGCAGCTGTCAAGCAGTTTGAGTGAAGAAGGATTAGAAGAAGCAAAAAAAAAAAAGCTTAGGAAACTGGAGCAACCATCAAGTCCTCCATGCAAAAATGCATGCAACATTCATTTATTAGAGGATGACAGATTGAGCTCTTGTGAGAAGAGGCCCCTTCCTAAGTACTGTCAGGAGAAGGAAAAGAAAAGGGGCTAGCAAACAACATGCTACTGCTCTTGGCCCCTCCACTCGTAAAGACAAGAGTTTCAAACTAGGAGGGGGTAAAAAGCCTTTAGTGGGGGTCTCATCATGGGAAAGAAGGTGAAAATATTAGAATAATTTGTAAGTACATCAAGACACTCTTTTTTTTATTTCTTATTTTTGTAACTCAAAATTCAACTCAGTTAGTCTATGACTCAGCTCGGGCGCACATGCCACTCGACTCAGTTAGTCTATGACTCAGCTCGGACACATGACACCCCATGTGCTCGAGGCTCAATAGTGCATTGGGACACTTGCCATCCACTTGACACACTTGCTAAGATTATGGAAGAAATGTGAGCAAGATAAACTGGCATTTCTTTCAATTGGGAGAATTGTTTACATCTTTACAACTCCAAATTCAATTACTTTGAGAGAAAAAAAAGATTAAAAATTATGTTGAGTGATCTAATCATCTTTACGGTTTTTTATCTGATGCACCAATAAATGATGTAAGGTACCACACAATGCTGTAAATTTATTTTTAAATATTTAAAACATTACGAATTATATTGTGCTTTTCTTTATATTTTGAGCACTAGTTCTAAATCAGTGCTATAAATTAATATTTTAAAAATCGGACCGAACTGACCGAAAAAAAAAAGAACCTACAGCCATTCCATTCAAGTTCATCAAAATACCAAAAATTTCTAAAATCCGCATGAATGGATTATTCTCTAGGAAATAAAACAAGAATTACTTGTTATCCTTGAGACCTCTACGTTAATGTTAAAATCCGGAGTACATATAACGATGGACAAAGATAGAGGAACAAGAGATCAAATCGCACGAAGATAAAAGATTTTTACGTATTAAGTTCTCTTTCTTTTGCAAAAAAACACACAATTACAAGAGATGTTGTCTTAAATATAAAGAGCTTACGACGACGCTATCGGCTCAAAGTCAAGATCATACCCCACACTCTGACAACAGAGGAAGAAGAGATCAAATCGCACGAAGATTGAAGATTTTTACATACCGAGTTCTCTTTCTTTCGCAAAAAAATACAATTACAAGAGATGTTATCTTAAATACAAAGAGCCCAAGACGACGCTATCGTCTCAAAATAAAGATCATACCCCACACTCCGACAACAATTAGAACGTCCCAAGCTATTGTCCCATCAACTGCTTCTTGCATTAGAAAGGCTAGCCAAGCCAAGAACAGCTACAAAATTGGAAGCACAGCCCAACCCCACCTTCATAAGCCCTGTTATGAACATTCTGTCCACTCTAACCTGGCCCATCACATTAAGCCTCCACATAAAGGAAACAGTTTAATAGAACTATATATATATATAGATATCATCATATTGTGAAAACCATAGCCAGACGCTTGAACCCCCCACATGTTACGTCTCTCTCACAGGTTGCCTTCCTGCCAGGGGAGAATCCTTAATATATATATATATATTCCCTTGCTTGACTCCACAGACCATCGATCACCGGGACGGAGACCTCATGTGCATTTCTTCCACAATGCATTGCGCATATACTCCCCACTCCCCACCATTACTTCTCACAGTTTTCTTTGTTCACAATATGTCTATCCTCTTAGCACTTCTTCGATATATTTCTCACAGTTTTCTGGATTGTTTCTTTCCCTCTAGTTGGCCTATTAGTCACACTAAGCTATCATAAGGTATATCAGATGCCCTTCTTAACCTCTTCAACCTGACTTTATATTTCTTCCTTTGATTTGCCATCTGTCTCCATCCTTCTAGACAGTAGAGCTTAGATAAAGAAAACTTGTAGCACCAAGGATCCTTTTTCCATCAATGGTGGTGTATGTGTTCTCCACATTGCCTACTTCAAGATCCCATTCCATGTACTGGTTCTGAAGCTTTTATTAACTTCACTTCAAGAAATCTTATCCATTTTAATTCCTAAACACATTTCATTCTATTAAATTAATCTTGTCATCTGCATCACTACTGTGTATGCTGATACTAGAGCCTTTCAGGACTGGTTGTGTGCTTTTTCAGTGTTTCCTAATTTTTTATTTCTTGTTTTGTTTGTCCCTTTTTCTTTACCTTTCTATAACATAATTATGGGATATGTTTTCTTTGTTTATATTCTCTATCTAATTTTATATCTCACAATGTGACCCTACCTTATAAACAGAAGTCAATGTACCTTCTTATATGTAGGATTGATGGCTATGAGTTGTGGAATGTTGTGTGAGTATTATTTTTAGAAAGTTTCTTCAATGGGAAAAGGTAATTAAGATAATTTTATAATGTCTTGGGAAAATTACCCCTAGAATCTTTTGAATTACCTTTATATCCCCACCTTTATCGTATTTGCCGTAATACCCTTGAAATCTTTTAACTAGAGTCACGGTTCCCCTGGGGCTATACCCCATGTAAACGGCAATAACTCTCTCTCTCTCTCTCTCTCTCTCTTCTATGTCTCGCCAATGTTGAAGGGGAAGAGTAGGGGGCTGCCTAGGAATACGGAGCCGGCGATGGGCTTTTACGCCAACCACCTCTGGCGACGCCAACCACCACCTGGTGGTCCACGGCCTCCGAGCCCCCGCTCTCCTCATCTCTCTCCCTCTCTGCTCTCTCTCTAGCTCATGATCCCCGATGGTGGTGAAGTTGGCGCTCCGGATGACAGCCATTGGCTTGCGGTCGGTGAAGAGGAGGGCGAGGGCGAACATCGTGATGACCCCCGGGCCCAGCCGCTCGCGGTCACCCTATTACCGCTCCTTTGGGATTGCCTGAGGCGGAGGGGCAGGTTGGGGGGGGGGGGCACTTGCAAAGGGAGGCATAGCAGAACATCTCGGCCCAGGGGATGTTGAGGGTGATGGAGTTGGAGCCGGCGGCGTCGTAGGGAACAGAGTGAGAGAGAGCCTGCAAGAAGGGGGGGGGGAGACAATGGGTGGCCCGAGGCAGGAGCTGGCGGTGTCGGTGTGCCACCTACAATTGGTCCGCGGAAGGCCTCGTGTCATCGGTGCTCAAGCTCTGTCAAGTCGCGCCGGGCCTCTTCTACGTCATCCTCGTCTACTTGTTGGTTCGTGAATACCCGAGGTGGCTGCTCACCGGTGGATGAAGGGATGAAGCCATCAAGACCCTCAACGACATCGTGGCCTCTAACGGCAAGGATGTTCTCACATACACCTTCTCGCGCTTCAATGTATTTGCAGGTGAGGAGTGGTACAACAGTGTCGACATGTACTCCACCTTGAGAGTGCTGTTGAAGAAGCGATGGGCGCTTGTGGACGCACTAAAATTCGGAGGGGGGATCCGTTCGTTTGTTGGTCGGGGTTAATTTTTCTATTTAGTGCGAGGGCGTGCCAGTCACAAAGTGACGATTTATTCGGGCTTCGTGGAAACCCATGGTGCGCTCGATCTGACTAATCAGACAATTGTGTGGTTCGTGTCGGGACCGAAACCCGCCGTGCCGTAAAGGCCACGGCGTTATTTACATCCCCCATACGGGGTAACACCCTTGATTGATTGCCGGGAATAAGGGCCCTACGGCCTAAAGAGAATATTAATAATGCAGGAGGATAGTGAAAGACGAACTATGCTAGAAACCCGTCTTGGGACGTGAATGTTCAAACTATGTCGGCCACTCATGGGCCACTTCATATTCGGACGAAGCTCCGTGCTTGTAGTATAAACGACGGTGACAAAACCGCGTGAATGTCTGCCACGAACAAGGCAAGTTTAATGAGAATACGGGATTGGATCCCGGTAGAAACGGGTCAAATTGATAGACTGTTGGCCGGAGATGATTTCGAACTGTGGCCATGTCGGGAATTCCGTAAACCACGTCCGATATCATAAGGCGTCGTCGGTTTTCTCTTTACACCCAGTCCGAGGGAGTGGATTATTAAGTGCATAGCCCGAGTTTACTAACGTGCGCCCTCACACGCGGATCGACCTGCGCGGTCAGGTCGCGGGGTTCGACCTGCCCGGTCAGGTCGCGGGGGTCAAGGGGGCAGCGCCCCCGGAACAAAAATTCAATTAAGGTGCGGGTGATGGAGCTCCTTTCTTTCGTTCTTTTATTAATGGCATTGATCTCTTGTATTTCCCTTTGAACCTTTCTATTCTTTTTTACTAGCCATTTATCCCTTTTTGTTAAGGAAGCACGCCGGATATGGGAAGGAAGAATATGGCGCCGGTTTAGGGTCTTGACAGGAGGAAATGGGGCGCCATTTTAAGGTGAATAGGGGAGAAATGGGGCGCGCCGTTTTAAGGTTCAATAGGGGAGAAATGGGGTGCGCCGGTTGTGGGTATTAGAGGGGGGCGCGCCGGTTCGACCACGCCGTATTAACCAATTGCAAGGAGAGGGGCGCGCCGGTTAAGGGGCGCCGGGTTAAGAATGTTGAAAGGGGGGGCGCGCCGGTTATATGAATATGAAGGAAGAGAGGAGGGGCGCGCCGGTTAGATGGACAATAGGGGGCGCGCCGGTTTAACATGATGCAAGGGAAGAGGGAGCGCGTCGTTTTATCCTTTGGAGAAGAGATAGGGGGATTTTGTGAGGAGTGTTGAAGCGGCGCGGTGGAACAATGGCCACGCCGTTTTAACCCGCGCCGGGATAGCCATATGGGGTTGTTTCAGAGCTCTGCTACTGCATTTCCTCTTCCTTTCACCCGTGGATTGATTCAAGGGTTGATTTGCCCGTTCTGTTGATAAATCAAGCTGGTAATGAGGAGGTTTTAAGAGTTTTAACCATTTTAATCGTTTATTATGATGAAACAGTATGAACGTCTAAGAGTTTTATTCAAGCAGTTTGCTCACAGAGGCCTCACTTCGTTCTTCATTAGTTCAACTCGTTCACCTGTTGTTGAGCGTTCTTAGCCCTGGCGAAAATCGGGCAGCACCTCCCCTAGACCGGGGCTTGCCAGAGAGAAGCAAAAGTCACCACGCGGATTACTCCCGGGTAAACTCTCAAAAATGCGGAGCGGCCTCACGGCAGTCCGTTAGTCCGAGTATGAGGATGGAACGCTCGAGGGCCAGCCTACGAGAGCGACCATGACTCATGGACGACGATATTCAAGGCGAGATGGAATCTATGCCACAGTAGGGCAATGAATGTTCATCCGACAGTGGGTACCTTTGTGGGTCATGTCATGGAAAGGCAGCCCTCAAGGGCCAGGGATGACCGGAGAATGAGAAGACAGAGCAGAGAATGGAACAGAGAACACAAGAGTTGCAAAACAGACTTTTCTTCTTTTATTCACCCACACAACGGGGAAGGAAACTTGATACAGATAAAATAGAAGAGAAGGCGTTACAAAACAAAAAGGGAAAATACATTCGATGGAGAGAAAGAGAGATGCATTAGACGGAGGAGGGAGAGGGAAGCATTGGCTTCTCCCCCTCCAACTCACCTCTCACTCTCGCCCCCTACCTCTTTCTCTTTTCTTCAGCCCAGAACCGTGGAGCTCTCGGATGCCAGTAACTCCTTCTCCTCCCTTCTCTCTTCTTCTGTTCCCTTCTTCTCTTTTCTCTCTTCTTCTGTTCCCTTCTTCTCTTGATCATCCTCGTCCCTTCTTTTGCTTCACAATGCTGCCCTATATATATCAGCCAGCCTGGGAGCGTCCCTGCCAATTCCACCTCGTTCGCAACGAAGTCAGGAGTTGACTCGTTGTGCTGGACGCCGTTGATTCGTCTCGTACGCTGCTGCTCGTCCGAGGACGGGATGTTCGTAGGTTTGCTGGGGGTTGCTTCGCCATTGAGCTTCTGTGCTGTTGAACGGAGGTTGAGACAGAACCAGGGGCATTGAATGTTCTGTACATCTCATTTATGCAGAACAGAGTATCGGTCGGCAGACGGGACAAGATGAGGTTAAACTCATTTCATTCAACGCGCCGTTTTAAGAAGAGGATATGGTGATAGCTTGTCCAAAAGTAGCGCGCCGTAGAAATGCTTCAGAGAACAGGATGAGGGATTAAAACGGCGCGGGGGAATAGTGGCCACGCCGGTTTAAACTCAAGTGTAATTGGCATGCCGTATTATGCCTTTAGGCCTTCAAACTGGCCATGCCGTAATAGCATACAAAGGGTGGCGCCGTTTTAACGGTTAAACAAGGGGAGAGGGCGCGCCGGAATTGGGCCATTCAAGGGAGAGGGGCGCGCCGGTTTGGCCATGCCGTTTTAGCAAGGGGGCGCGCCATTTTAAGGCGTGCCGCTTTAAGGCTCTCCCGCGCCGTTTTAAGCACCGAACAAATTCTTTCCGAAGTCGAGGCCGTTTATATGAATGTTGGCATTCCCATAATGTTCCGGTTGCGTTGCATGGCTTCCACAACTTTCTGTTCGCAGCCTCCGAGACTCGGTCCCAGACTTTGCGTGACTTTCGGTGCAAGTTGAGACTGTGTCGGAGTTCCCGACTCTTCTTCGATTCAACTCTCGGCACGACTGACTGTAGAGTTGTGGCCATATCTTCCCCCCGGGGGGGGCTTCCTTATCGACTAGCGGACCACCAGGCGAGTCCTCATCTTGATCGGGTGAGGCGTGAGGTTTCTCTGGTAGTCATGTATTCGACTCGCGCTCGAATGTGTAGACGCGAATGTCGCCATGATCATCATCGTCATTTTTTGGCGTCCACAGCGCTGCGATGGCTGGCAGCGGTGATGGCATTGGCCTTCGGCATCGGGATGGTGTACTACGGAATGCCGCTGGCCGTGGGGAACTTGGGCTCCGACCTCTATCTCATTGTGGCGCTCAACGCACTCTCGGAGCTCCCATCGTCGCTCATCACCTTCTTTCTCGTAGGCCGGATCAACCAGCGGAGCACGCTACTGGGCTTCACGTTGGCCAGCGGCACGTACAGTGTGGCGTGCGCCTTCCTGGAGGAGGCAAGGGTCAGAGTGGGGGTGGAGGTGATGTCCTTCGATGGTAAGGCCGGCGTTGGTATTGGGCTGCGTGTTCGCGCCACTACTAATGGAGGCGGCGGCAAGGGGGAAGCAGTGGAGGTTCACGTCGTTCGGGATTTTCGGGTTGGTCATCGTCTGCTGTGGGCAATTTGTGGTGTGCCTGTCGGAGCTGAGGGTCGGCGGCATCTACGATACCCTTGAGGAGCAGGAGTACAAGAAGTACTCCCCTGCTGGTGTTGTTGAGGGCAAGGGTACAAGAGGCCACCTCGTGCCATCGACATATGGAGATCGCTGCTCTCTCTCTCTTTTCTCTCTCTTGCTCTCGATGGCGCCAAAGGGGACCACCGCGGCCCTCCCAATCTCCTCCTCCCCCTCCATCGCTGGACTCGACTCCCCCTCCATCGCTGTCACAGGACTCGAATCCCCCTCCTCATCTCCCCCTCCCCCTCCATCGTCGGACCCAGCTCCTCCTACCCCTCCCCCTCTGCCTAGAGAGAGATGAGAGAGAGAGAAAGAGAGAGTTGACTAAAGGGTAGGTTAGTCATTTCCCTCATATTACGATAAATACGATAAAGGTCGGGGTATAGGGATAATTTTGAAAGATTCTTGGGGTATAGGGGTAATTTTCCCATAATTTCTTTCAAGTGCAAATTGTGGTATGATATTGTTGCAGAACACATCAAAACATTGGGATTGTGGAAACATTGGTCATAATTTTGAGGGGAGGGATTCACAAGACTTTATAAGGTAGAGAGATATTCATATAATTGAGAATCAAGATGAACTGCTGGTTGCTTGGTTCTGGTCTTTTACATAGCGACGATAATTTTGTATATGTAGCTTTGCCTTAGAGGCTTGAGTTGTGTTGTGTTTTCTTTAAGGATCATTCTTTTTAATGTATTCACTATGAGATTAATATTGTTTGCACATGAACTTCATCAGGCTTACAATGTCTACGTATCGACCTTGGATTCCTTTTAACCTTTTTGGGATAAATATCTATAGCTAAGATATAGTTCTTATTAGTATTTATGCTTATAACATCCTCCGTCCCCATTAGTAAGATGTCAACTTTTGAAACTGTACACAGATGAAGTCTGTACGCTGACGGAACCTTTTTGTTATCTTTTGCAGATATTATGATGGTTGTTGGTGCTGTCTTAGTGGGTTACATTTCCTGCTTGCTTCAACATGGACTTGGATCTTCCTTTTTCACAAAGAAGGTACAAGATCTGCCTACAATATGGCTTATTGTATCTTCCACTGGTACTTTGACAAGTCATGAGCCTAATTCCTTTGCATGTTGGTGTGTGAGTTTTGTGACGAACATGAGTGCATATTTATTAGGTATTATATGAGAAGAATGGATATCAATCAGTATAATAAATGTCATAAAATCTAAAGCAATTTTATACTTACTAGGTAGCCTCTCAGTTGACTGATATTTGTGTCCTTGCATGGTGAAGAGTGTGCAATAAATTGCATCTGAGCATCTACGGTTGATCATATATGTAAGACATTCCTTTTGAAATTGTTCAACTTTACCTAGATGGTACTTTATTTCTGTAAGATATATAATTTGTACAAGAAAAGTGCACTGCTTGGTGGGGACACAGCGGCAGGTCTACGGGTCTACCAGCATCACGGCCGGTGCCCCAGCGCGATAGTTGCGTCCTTGTGGCTGTGATGGAGTTAATCCCATACTATTGTTATTTCTTTATGGTTCTATTTTGTTTTCATGTGGGCTTGGACATTAGTGGGGCAGTTGTGTTGTCTTGAGCCTGCTAGCAGGCTGGTGGTGTTGTAGATGTAGGATGTAGGTTTTCCTTGTCCTTTTTGATCTGGACCGTTGATGTGTTTGTTTTGGCCCTATATAATGGTTGCTGTTGCTAATGAGAGGTTATGCTGGATTATTGTCTAAACCCAAGTACTTACTGTTCCTGAGAGAGGACCCAAGGTCGCGAGAGGCGACCCACTCCCTTCCCGTACACTGCCGGTGCCGTTGTGCCCTTCCACCGCCCTTTTCCCCGTCCCCATTCCTTTTCGTTCACCCCTCTGTGCCATTGTAACCCTTCTTTCCCCCTCCTGTTTTTCTTTCCCCCGTATACAGCCGCCGCTGCCCTCCACCCCGTTTGTGTTCCCCTTCATCCATTTCTCTTCCCCTCCCCTCTCCGTCTTCGGCCGTCGCGACAGCAACGACCACCAGCCGCCGCCAGGGTCGATTTTGGCACCAGCACCATTGCCATCAGTTCACGGTCCAACCGCGGCACTACACAACACTACATCTGCCGCCACAGACGTTACGACCGCCCTTGTTCGGACGCCGCATCACCGGAGTCACCACCCCACGTCTAGAACCTGCAGTCTCTGGGCCACACACCTCCAGCTCCACTCCCGTACGCGTCGGGCGCCGCTGCCACCTCCCACTCCACCGACCCTGTCCCCTCAACTGTAGCATCCCAGTCTGGTGACCAGAGCCCTCAGACACTCCGCCTGCACCCTCAACCTCCACCAGGTCTGAAGCCACAACCAAGCTCACCCAGTACTGCTGGTCGCCTGTCTTCCCTGTGACAGCACCAGCACTGTCGGCCTGGCCAGCCTGCCCTGCCCCGCTGCCGCTCACGACTTCTTCCCCGAGCTTGCGGCCTGTGTGGAGCTGCCCGGCCACCCGTGGTCACCGTGACTCACGCTGCCTTCCTGCTACTCTGCCGCCGCCGAACCTGCTGTCCGCTGCAACCCCTTGCTAACCTGCCTCCTGGTTGACAGCAGCTGCCCACCTTCCCGACTACCTGTAGCTGCCACGGTCCAGCCAAGCCGTACTAGCCAAAGCTTTTGGCGTGTCTTCAAGACTCCGGATGAACCAGGACCCTCGCGAAGACAGAGACGGCGTCTACCTGTACCGGCCAGTGTACCCACGCGAGTTCACCCCGCCGTGTTGACTGAGGACACCCCCATGCCAGCATCCCTGCCGCCCCAACATGTTCCCCCTGCATGGCTCTCGCCAGGTCCCTCTGCTCGTGGATTTCGCAGTCCTAGCCCTATCGCCAACCTGTGATGCCGGATGTCACTCGTCCTAGGTGGTATGCTGCTATCTACTATTGGCATTTGTTTAGTGTATGCTGTTGCCTCCGGGGTTCAATTATGAACTTTGCCAGAGCCATGTCATTTACATTACATTAATAAAACCACGTTCATCGCAATCTGAAGACATGTTTCTTGTTGTGCCACCCCTGTGCGCTATTGGCCTTGACTTGATTGTTTAAGGAAGACCCTAGCCGGTGGTGCTATTCATCTGCTGGTCCACTTGTGCATAATTGGAATTGTCCTATGCTTGTTAACGTGCTTGCTCTTCTGTTTTACATTCCTGCAAAATCAATGCTGAATCCACTTGGGTCTAGAAAATTAGAAATTCAAATTGCTGAGGACTATTAATTCCAAATTAAAGAAATAGCTAAGTTACCTGCAAAAATATCCATCATGCATGCACGTTTCACACCACTGCACTACCTCAACTTAGACTTCAAAGTTCCTTTTCAGTCTAGTGGTCAACATCTCAGTAAATATTTTGTAAACTCCATTTATCAAGCTGAAAAGCCTAAAATCTGTCACTTTCTTAGGCCCTTCTTTCTTAGGAATCAGCATAATGAAGGTTGAGTTAAGGCATTTAATGCTTAACGGTCTGTCCCAAACTCTTTAATCACATTCATCAAATCAGACTTGATAGTTTCCCCAAAATGCCATTAGAAACACAAGGAAAAGCCATTAGGTCCAGCACCTTCCATGGATTCCATGGTGGAAATAACCTCAACTTATTCTTCCTAGAATTTGCATAAAATCTCAACCTCCCTATCATCAATTTTCGGCAGTTCTCTCCAAGAGAGGTCTACTCACATTGTCCTCCTGAAAAAGCTTCTAAAGAAACTGACAAAAACCTTCTGGATCTGATTCTCATCCTCTTCCTGATATATTCGACTCTCAAAACTCTCCTCTTGGCACTTGCTATGCTACAGCATAAAAAAGGCTGTATTCTTATCAGGTTCTCTTAACATTGTTCTTTTACTCTTTGATTTCATTTGATTTTGTCTGCAACGAGCCATTCTCTTTAGTCTTTCTTGTACATCTCTAATGCCTAAGTGTCTTCTGAAGACAAGGCACCTTGTTGACATTTGATTTCAATTTCATCTATTTTCTGCCAAAATTCTTGTCTGAATACAGTTGCGTTACCAAACTCTAGAATGTTCAATTTCTTAATATAGTTTCTGATGCATCATGTCTATATTTGGCCAATTCATATCTAAAATTCTGTTTACTCTTTGAACCATAACCTGTACTTGGTTGAATTTTTGACCCTTCAACTTGATGGAATTAACTATTGCCACTAAATAGAACTGAAATCTTCCCGAGCTTAGATTGGATACTATTTTGCTGCATATTAGACCAAGTGAACTGTCTGTTTGGTAACTCCATTTCAATCATCTCACAATCACTTATCCCGTGACTGGAAGGTTCCATTTCCTTCCCCCAATTATGATGAACAGACCTTTCCTAAGTGTATCTTGTACGGTTAGAATCACCAGCTACACACTGGCCCTCAGAGTATGCTGCTTTCACCTTGTAAAGTTCCCGAAAGAAAGATATTTATGGTGGTCTTCATGAGGCACATAAACTGAAGTGAGCATTCAAGGGAAATTGGCTTGCCGGCTGTTAAATCTGACAAAATTTCAAAAATCCCTGCATCACACAGATTATTCCTGTAAAATATGTTTTTTTTGTTCGATATGATGACGTGATCCGTAAGGACTTAGGGATAGCCCCAATTGATAGTAAAATGAGAGAAAATAGACTCAGGTGGTTTGGTCATGTGCTTCGTCGCCCTAACTCAGCGCCGGTTAAAAGATGTAACCGCATCTTAGTGGATGTTAGTAAAAGAGCTCGGGGAAGGCCTAAAATGAGATGGTGCGATGTTATTAGGAAGGACATTAGTTAGGAAGGACATTAGTTTCTTGGGTTTAAATATGAATATAGCACTTGATAGAAATCTTTGGCGGAACAGGATTCATATAGTCGACCCCAAATAATTGGGATAAGGCTCTGATGATGATGATGACGTGATCCCTTTTCAGCCCATCAGCCAAGAGAGAGGCCCAATCAGTTAACCCAGAACTGCCAGTCCTTATACACTGTGTTGCCCAGGGCATAAAGGGCACAATGACTTGATGTCATCCTCCTCACCTTCCTCCCGCTTATCACTGGCAGCCTGTTCAGGGTTCCAAACCCAATGGTGGCAACTAAACACAAGGGTTGCCCTCATTGCAGGACTTAACCCAATGCCTTACAGCATGAGCTGACAACAGCCATGTTTTTTTTATTTATTTAACTATCAATTGAGTTCATCTTAGCATCTTAAATGCAAATGATATCAAACCTGAAGTTCAAGACATTGTCCGTTACGGCTATGATTTTGTGATCATTGATCAGACCTCTATTATTTCATGAAAGGGTCTTCATTTCAGTGACACTTCCTCTCCACAGTGTTGCCCTTCTCTCTTTTTTTTTTTGAAAGTGGGTAATACCACTGATGTATATACTGAAAAGAGAATGTACAAGTAAAGACAGAGGCAGGCCCAAAAATGATAACACCCAACTACCTATACAAGAAACGGCTACACCGAAAAACCATGTGGATCAACCTAACCCCCCAAAAAGCCAAAAAGAGAAGTAAGGGAATTCACATTACAAAGAATAGCAGCCCATTCCCTTACTCTACCACAAACAAAAGAAACAACAGAGTCATCAGCTTGAGACTATTAGCCGGCATGGTCTTCAATCCACCCAAAGGACCAAAATTCACATCTCCCACACTCATTCTAGTGAAATAGAAAACATCTGCACTCTGTTGCTTTCTTCTCATGTTCCATCAGGCCTGGTCCACTAGCAGGAAGAATGGGAAAGGGAGGGGGGTGAAGACCAGACAAAAAGGAAAAAAACCATTAGGATTGACCTGGTGCACCTTCAGACCCTCCATTGAACTGAGGGCCAGTCTGCTTCTGTAGCTTGGTTAAGGACAATCTCCTTCCAGGCCCCCCTTCTAGAAGCCCTCTGAGTACCACTTCAGATCCCTAGGAAACAGCTGAGTCTGGAGAAATGTTGGTCTTGCCACCCTAGAAATGTTGCATCGATCTCGGCTTTATCTCGAGCGGGTCAGAGAGAAGAAATCTTGGGAAATCGGGTATGATAGTAGAGATTAAGTTAAGCTATGTTTTTTTAGTGAAAATTTATAATGAAGTTCCACTTAGCTAGTCAATAATGCGAAAATACATGGCAGAAGGGTCTCCACAAGGGGGCAGTGGGAGGGAGTGCAGAGTAGCAGGTTGAGTTTTGGGGGTTGGGTGTGCTGATCCTCTTATGTACCCGACAGTCAATGGGCATGTGACTATAGCCAGGAGCCTGCCCCCTTTTCTTCTTCTTCTCCTCCTCCTCCTCCTCTTCAGCTTGCAGATTGACGGCATATGACCTGGCGACGGTGGCAGGTCGACAATGGTATGTGGCTCGACAGTGATTGCGTGCCTGCTGGCCCTGCTCTAAGTGTTCATAGCACTATGGCGGATGGCAGGTGGAGGGAGGGAATGGGTTCAAATCCCTTGAGCTTGCTGAGTGAAAAGCATATTGGCTGATCCAAGCACATGATAGTCGTGGGACTTGCCCAGATTTTGTGTATCTTTAGTTAGGTGTTTCAGGCATTTAGGACCTTGGCAATCCGGAGAGACAGAGATTCTCAGGAGATTGCAGACCATCCTGCCACCACAGAACCACTTCTTGCTCCCCTTCATGGCATCAATTCACCTGCTTGGAACCAATGATACCTTCACATCATCAGGGAGAAGACACCTTAGCTCTCTATGGTTAGTAGCTTCAACGGGGAGAAAGAGCGTGATATGTATCCAGTTGTCACTAAAAAAATCTTGGCCCAGGAACTGGATCTGAAAGAGAGGAATGCTTCAAACCTGATTCTGGTGATGAAAAGAACCTGAAAACCATTCCACTCAGTCCCAGCCATGGATTGTAGGGTCAGCCAAACCGGATCGGAATTGGCTGATTCAGATCTGAATTGGCAGTGCTAAATATGACCTTTAAGACTGATTCCATTCAAAAGAACAAAATAAAAATGAAAATAATAAAAAACTACCTGACGTGGGTCAAATTGGCCCGAAATCAGCTACATCAGATGTGGACCAGCCTATTCTTGGCTCATTAGGGTTTATCAAAACATAGATGTAACCTTATAAAAATTATGCCTCTTGATGGTCTAATTTCATCACCACACACTCCCTATTCCTGATGTTCTGAAAGTATAATGCTTCATAATCTGCCATGTGATTATCCAATATGTATCTCTCTTGCACGAATGCATTCTGGATTCTTCAAAGATGTAACACCCATTCAACAAGCTGATAGGCCTAAAACCTGCCCCTTTCACAGGCCCCGCTTTCTTAGGGATTAGCAAAATAAAGTTTGAGTTAAAGGATATAATGCTTAAGGGTCTTTCCTCAAACTCTTTAAGCTCTCATCAACTAGGATTTGGTAGTTTCCCCAAACATGCTTGTAGAAACCCATGGGAAAACCATTGTTTCCAGGCAATTTATTTACATCCATGCTGAAAATTGCCTCCTTACCTTCTTCCTGGAATAGTATATAAAAAACTTAGCTGCCCTATCATCAATTTTTGGGAGAACTCCATCATTGGTGAAAAGTTTGAAATTAATAAACACCTCTTGGCCCTATTCATCAACTAGGATTTGATAGTTTCCTCAAACATTCTTGTAGAAACCATGTAAAACCAATTGTTTCTAGGCAATTTATTTGCATCCATGCTGAAAATAGCCTCCTTACTTTCTTCCTGGAATAGTATATAAAAAACTCAGCCTCCCTATCATCAATTTTTGGGAGAACTCCATCGCTGGAGAAAAGTCTGAAATTAATAAACTCCTCTTGGACCCTATTCTTGTCCTCTATCATGGTGTCTTCCCCGATTTGTTCAATTCTCAAACGTCCTCTTAGCACTTGCTATAGAATGGGAAAAATCTGTGTCCTTGTCACCTTGTCTAGGCCACTGTTCTTTTATTTTGTCTCCATTTGATTTCATGCCTAAGCAGCCATTATTGGTATTCTTTCTTGTATCTCTAATGCTTGAGTGTCTTCAGAAGATGAGGGACCTTGCTCATTTTTTATTTCAATTTCATCTTATTTTCTGCAGAAATTCCTGTCTCATTCGAGTGCCTTGCCAAACTCTTGAATGCTCCAATCCTTAGTGCAGTTTCTGAGTCATTTGAGCCTCTTAGAGAGTCCTACACATGCATGGTCTGTTGCTGGTTCTTCTTTACACCACTTAATGGCCAAATGTTTTGATCCATCATGTCATACCATGCCAACTCATAGCTAAAAAGCCTTTCATTCTATGAGCCATAAGCTATAGAGTTGAATGGAGATATGATCAGAAATGGTTCTTGTTCACCATTTAACTTGAGATGATGGGGATAACTTAAGCCAGATAGTGGAGATGAAAATCTGTCTAGCTTTGATCGAATATTATTTAGCTGCACATTTGCTTAGTGGGGATGAAAAACCTGTCTAGCTTCGATCGAATATTATTTTGCTGCACATTTTCTTAGACCAAGTGAACTATCTATTTGCTTACTCCATTTCTAGTGATGTAAAAGTTTCATCTCCTTCCCCAATGATGCTGACCAAACCTTTCCCAGGGGTAGCTTTCACAGTCAAATTGCTACGTACACTCCAGCTATCAGGGTATGTTGTGTTGAGCTTGTAAAGTTCCTGAAAGAAAGGCACTGTTCCTCATGAGGTCCATGGACTGAAGTGAGCACCCAAGGGCCATTAGTTTCCCTCCTGTTAAATCTGATAGAAATATTGAAATGGCAGAAATGCCCATATGACAGACTAGCCCACATTTTTTTGTTCCATGTAATGATCTGACCATGTTCCCCCTTTCAGCCCATCAGCTGGGAGAGTCCTTACTAGTCAACTTGGAACCACCTATTCTTCTTGTTATTTGTCCATCCATTTAGTATATCTAGTCTCCTGATTGGAAATGATATCAAACTTGAAGTTCAAGACATGGTCCCTAACCACTTCAATTTATAGCCTATTTTCACTGGCTACACCTGTTGTACTTCTTTTTGTTCGATTTTTAAGTTTTGTGGTATCATCCAGCATTGTGAATATCTTCTAATGTACAATCCACAGGGCATAAGTGCAAATCAATCCCAAATCCTAATTGTATGATCCCCAAGATAAACTCTACTTCATATCATATTTTTCAAAGATTACCAAAAATGCCTTATCATTCACAGTACAAGTCACGTGCTACTACCAATCTTATCCATCAACTAGTCATGTTACACATTGATCCGGACAGCATCTGTACCACCTCCCTGATGTGCTTAGGTACGGTTGTACTTCAGTTTCATATTGAAATTTGAATGTCAATCATGAGAGTTTTTAGATTTATTATAGCCCACCCACCTTTATGGTTAATTTTGTTGACCTAGCTCAAGTTGTAATGAGAATAGAGATGGTTATCTTCTTTCTTCAATCTTCGTATGCTTTGACTGCCATTGTTGGTAGATGTCTGGCAATCTCTCTCTCTCTCTCTCTCTGTGTGTGAATGGTCGAGGAAAGGGGGGGTCAAGGAGCTCCCCAAAAAATGAAGTTTTGCTTTTCTATTATGCATATAATAATTACCCTAACTCAATTATTGAAATTTAGCTAAATTGCACCCCCCTGCAAAAAAGAATAATCAAATAAGGTTGATCATTATTATGAAGATTTAATAGTCACATCTAATCATAAAACATCTTGCAAGAATTACAATTATTTATTTATTTTTCTGTTATTCACATAGGATCAAATTCTTGGAGGGACATATGCAAAAGTTTAAACTTAAACTAAATTAGAAACAATCTTCTTTACATTATTATTTTTTGTTGTAGAATTGTTTATAAAAGCATTTTATGGTTCATAAGAAATAACGCTATTGTGCCTTGCTGATCTCATGACATATTCTTTGTCATTTGATTTTTTTATTCATGGCAAAAAAAATCAGAGATGTCAAAAATTGAGGATGCCAAGTTTTAATGTAGTATCCTCCACTATCCAATCTAAAGATCAAACAATAAAAAATGAGTATGACATGGACATACTTTTTGCCACCTCCTTTGTCAATCTAATCTTGGCCATCTGATCTTGAGATCAGATGGTTGAGGTTTGGATAGTATCAAACTTAGTTTGATACTTCCAAACTCAGGAGCACTGAAGTTAAGTTCAGCACTTCCTATCATCTAATTTTCAAAACAGACAATGTGAAATGAATATGACAAATGGGGCAGGAAGAAATGTGGCATCATAGAAATTCTCTACATAGTAACATTCTTTTTCATACAACCCGTGTATTTGTGCTGGCTTGACCACTGCACATATCCCCTCCAACCCTCCACACCCTGCCCCAACACATAGAGAGGGATATTGTCATCCTCACACTTCTTTGTTGGGCCTTGAAATGAAAGTTCCAATTGCTGACAGAATTTCAACTTGAAGATTGTTTTTCTTTCTACTAAACTTCATTGGCAGGTTTCTTATTTTCTTTTTAAGTCCCGAAGATCTTGACTGTCATCTAAAGCAAGGCAACAAGCTTGAGGACCACCTTTCTCCTCCAATGCCTTATTTGGAAGGCTCCTGGGATTTGCCTCAGGGGTGAACCATGTGGCCTTGGGAGGTGTGGCTCACCGGACCTTCGGTGGAGGTTTCGAGGGATGGAAGGAGACATTGGGGGGTCTTCATGGTTGCAATGTGGGTACAAGGGGCACCTGCAGCACCATTGTAGAGACCCGTCAATGGAGAGGAGTCGTCCAAGTCTGGGGAATGGAGCGAACAGCAGAGGGAGGTTTCTGCCCTGGCGCTCGTTTGCAGACGTAGTTCGATGAGAGCCAACCCTTGGCAGGCTCGGGAACCTGGAGGTGGACCCCCTGTCCAAAGCCTTGGTGCAGGGGAGAATGCAATGGCTTGCTAGGTGTGTGCGTGTAGATCTGGTGGACGGGGAATAGGGGAAAAGCGGTTGGAGGTTTGATGGGAGGTAGTGCAGGTGGGTGGAGAGGGTTCCCTGGCGGTGGGCCGGAATGAGGACGTGGAGACGGCACTCAAGGAGGGATATGTGCTGGCGGAGGGGATCCTGCTCCGCTGACCAGGGGGAACCTTCCGATGGGCACCTTTCCCGGACATGAGAGGGTTCAGGGTCAGGCTGAGACTCCTAGGTGTCCCTCTCGTCTTGTGAGATGAGTTCGGCATCTCCCATCTCCTCCGGCATGTCGGTAGGGTGGAACAGGGGTCACTGGCATTTGTCGAAGGTGGACGGCTCTTGACGGTGGAGTTGGTGGCCTGGGTGTGCAGCGTGAAGGGTATTTCGACCGCCTTTATAGTTGACGTGGTCGGAGAGTCATTTCCGGTGATGGTCAAGGTCCAGCTGGAATAGCAAAGGCTGCCGTCCCCAGAGACGAAGGGAGGAAGCCGGTACGGCTGGCATTCAAGTTCAAATGGCCCACTGGACCCGCACGGATCTCATTCCAGTACAGATCTGAACTCACGAAGGACCCAGCCAACACTGGGGGGAGTCCGCCACCCGACAACCCAACAACCTGGACTGGGCATGGACCCGACAACCTGCGACTTGACCGAATCTGGCAGTCACAGATCTAGCAGCTTCATGGAGGCATAACGGGTACGACTCGGATCCGGTACTGTTCATCTCCTCAACCCGACGGTCCCCTCCTCTGTAGCCGTGTGTCCTGCGACAGAGGCCACCCTTCAGTCATGGTAAGGCGGAGCTAATGCAGTAGTAGTCAGCGGCGACAACCAGCGTAGCCTCCCGAAGGGGCTCTTGGCCGCACGGATGGAGGACGGAGCCTGTTTGAGAGCTCCCATCGTGCCTGTGGTGACCTTGTGGCAATGTGCCTACAAAGGAGGCATGGGGAAGCAACTTGCACTGGGGCAGCCTAACCGGCACGACTCTTCCCTGCCAGAGGAGTGTGGAAGTCTGTTGAGGATTTTCGATGGCCGTGACGGGTTCCAGTGTCAGAGGCAGGGATACCCAGAGCTAGACAATGGGCTGTAGTCCTTGCCAGCCTGTGCAAAGGGATCTGACCCTGCTCGGTGTCCACAGCAGCAGGAGTCCACTCCAGAAGATGACCTTACCGGTGCTCGGAAGCAATTGGCTCTCTCGTCCAGGTGCTGGTGACGGGAGGACAGACAAGTGAGATGAGGCAGATAGTGTCCAGCCAGGGAACAACTGTTGCATATGAGGAGGCAGTTGGTCCTGCTTCTCCCGGTCTGCAAGATCAGGTGGCTTCGTGGAGGGAACCCGGAGATGCTGATGGAGGATATGTAGTGTAGAATGAAGGGGAGGAGACGACTTCAGAAGGGGGGAAGTCATCCTAGAGACATCGGGAAGAGATGCAGTGTAGGAAGGATGGCAGTATGATGGGGAGGGACTGCCAATAGGGGCAGCCTGGGGAGGGAGGAGATGAAGGAGATGATAGGGGTGTTGGAGAGGATAATGGAGGTACACGTGAGGGAGCTAGCAGAAAAGGTGGGCATTTCCTTTGAGGGGATGGATAAGGACGTGAAGGGGGTGTTTCAAAAATGCAAGAAAAGGTGGATCATGGGGATGGCGAGGGAGACTAAGGGAGGGAAATCTCACAAGAGGGAGACTAGGGGGAGGGGAGGAGAGGAGCGAGCTGTAGGAGGTGGGGATCAAGACGTCTATATGGTATAATGAGGAGCGGCTCGTGAAATGTGAGGAGGATACGTACGGAGGAGAAGAGGAGGACCGTGAAGGAGTTGGTGAGAAGATGTAAGATTGATATCTTATGCCTGCAAAAATTCAAATGTGAAGGGGATGGAGAGTATTATGAAGGAGATTAGGGCTACCCGACTAAGGGGGTAGCCTCTCTGGCGGAGGGAAGATCCGGAGACATCATGATTCTTTGGAATCCATTTGAGGTGGAAGAGGTGGAGCTAAAGATCAGTCGAGGGGCCATCTCTCGACACTTTCGGAAAGTAAAGGATGGTTTCTCTTGGGATTTCTCACAGGTGTATGGCTCTCAAAGCAGAGAAGGGAAGAGGATACTATGGGAAGAATTGTTCACCTATCATCATTGCTCAGGCCGGCCTTGGTGTGTAGGTGGGGACTTTAATGTTATTACAGCACCATGGGAGACGATGGGGATGCACAGTCTCACGGGGGAGATGGAGGACTTCACTGACTTTATAGAGGCAGTTGCACTTATTGATGTTGGAATGAGTAATGCTCAGCTCGCTTAGTCCAATCTAAGGGCAGATCTCACTTGCTCTAGGTTGGATAGGTTTCTGGTTTCAGTCTATGTAGTCTGAGACGTGAGGCGACCAGGGGGTCGCCTCACGCCTCAAATGCCTAGGCGACGGCCGAGGCGTTTGAGGCGAGATTTTATTAAATAAATAAATAAATATATATATATAATTCAGAAATCAAACTATATGTCAATAAATTTTCTAAAATTTTTAAATTCATATATAAACTCAACAAATTTCCTAAATTCATTCATTCGTAAACAAGAATTAACAATAATATTGTCATACACACATACACCAAAAAATAAGTGCAAGATTATAACAAAACTAAAATAAGTAATTAAACAACCAAACAAATCAATTACGTAATTCTATAACAACAAAGTATTTCAAATAGTCATAGTCTACCATCATAGTCATAAAATCTCTGTTGCGTGTGTGAGACAGTGAGAGAGAAAGAGAGGGAGACAGAGTGAGGGGGAGGAAGCAGAGAGGGGCTCGGCCCCTCCCTCTCACTGTGAGAGAGATAGAGAGGGGGAGAGAGAATGTGACATATGGAGAGAGAGCGTGGGAGAGGGGCCAACCCCTCTCTGTGAGTGCGTGTGTTACAGAGAAAGAGAATAAGAGAGGGAGACGACGAGAGAGAAATAAGGAGGGCGACAGAGTGAGGAAGAGAAAGACAGAGACGTGAGTAAGAGAGGGAGAGGGAGACGACCAGAGAGGGCTACCAGAGGTCTGTCGTCGCCGCTTGCTCGCCCGCCGGAGCCGCTAGAGGTTAGGGTTTGAGGGAGGGAGGGGGCGAATGCTCGACGGAGTGGGAGGGCTCGAGGGAAAATTTAAAAGGCGGATCCGTTTAAAACGGGTCTGGCGACCCGATACGCGAGTGGCAGGAACGGCGAGAGAAAAAAAAAACTTTGAGAGGCAGGCGAGGCGGGACAAGGCGGTGTGAGGCGACAACGGCCGCGGCGAGGCGCATTGCCACCGCCTCTCCCCGCCTGAATGCCTAGTCGCGATTTAGACTGCATAGGTTTTCAGTTGATTGGGATGATCACTTCCCTCATGTGTAGGTGTCATCTCTGGCTGGATCAATGCCAGATCATAAACCCCTATTGTTGAAGACCAGTTGTTCACATGTAGGGAGACAGTTTCAGACTAGAGAGATTCTAGTTTAGGGAGGCTGACCTTTTGGGTACGGTTAGGAGGGCATGGAATGTGTTGAGAAATGAGACATCAACTATGACTAGGTTGGTGGGCAAAATGAGGCAGGTGGCACAGACTCTCAAGATATGGGGTGCAGGCAAGACACTACCTAATAGTGACTAAGGGCATGATCTTGCAGCAAATTGAGGGGTTGGCCTACTTGGAGGAGGCAGGGTTGATAGATGATGTAGATAGAAGATTGAGGGACAGCTTAAGGGCAGAGGTTGAGGAGATTCTCGCTAGGGAGGAGATCTATTGAAATCAGAGGTTGAGGGAGAGATGGGTCAAGGAAGGAGATAGGAACACAACTTATTTTCAGTGTATTGTCTCTAGCAGAAGAAGCGTCAATTTCATCACATGTATCAGAGTGGGAGACTAGCTCCTCTCGAAGTAGGAGGGGATCAAGGGAAGGCGAGGGCCTTCTACTTCAAACTTTTCACTGAGGACGATAGTACCAGATTGGGGATTGCCATCGATCTCCTTCCCCGTCTTTCTCCTGATGATAGGGAAACTCTTTCCCTGCATTTCTTAGAGAGGGAAGTCCATCAGGCAGTCTTTTCTCTTGCAAGTGATAGGGCGTCAGGTCCCAATGACTTCCCACTTGTTTTCTTTCAAAAGTGCGGGAAATTATTAAGAGTGATTTTATAAATGCTATAAGTGAGTTTCTGGAGGAAAGGGTAACTTGAGGAGCATTAATAAAACTCTTTTAGTCCTCATCAGGAAAAATATGGGACACAATGTTTTCGGGACTTCAGACCCATCACCCTTTTGAATGACACATATAAGATCATCACCAAGCTGCTAGCAAAAAGAATGGACAGTGTAATGGACAGAATAGTTAGTGGTTTTTAAGGGGATTTCATCAGAGGAAGGCACATTTTGGAAAATTTCTTGGTGGCACATGAATGTCTCTTTGCTATGAAGATACAGAAGAAGAAAGGAGTGATCCTCAAGTTAGACTTTGAAAAAACATATGACAGGGTCAATTGACAGTGTTTGTGTACATTTGATGTTATGGACAAAATGGGTTTTGGCGATGATGGATTGGTTGGATTCGTGCTTATATCTCATCCGCCACATTTGAAATATTAGTTAATAGGAAACCTACCTTGTCTTTCCATAGTGGTAGAGAGTTTCGATAGAGAGACCCTATGTCCCCTCACCTATTTGTTCTAGTAGCTCACATATTGAGTAGGATGTGGATGAGAGTGGAGTTTACAGGGTTGATTAGTGGTTTCTGGATTGGGCCAGGTGGTTTCACCATCACCTATTTGCAGTACGCAGATGACACCAGTTTATTCCTAGTAGAGGATGAGTCTTAGCTCTATACATCCAGATTGATGTTAGTGTTGCTAGATGAGGTTAGTGGTCTAAAGATGAATTTAGCAAGAGTCTACTGGTGGGTGAATATGGAGGGTAGGGCACTTGAGGGGGCACCTTTCGTTTTGGGCTGTCAAATAGGAGTATTCCCTATCCTCTATTTGGGTCTCTCTTTGTTTCCAAGGGCTCTTCGTTACCGCGAGTGGCAGCCTTTGGTGTAGAGATATGAGTCCAGACTAACAGGATGGAATGCGAGGCTCCTCTCCTATGAGTGGAGATTAGTGTTATGCAAATCAGTGCTAGGCAATCTGCCCTTTTATTTCCTATCTATCTATCGAATCCCAAAGATGATTGCAAAGAAGTTCAAGTTTATTCAAGCAAGATTCTTCTAGTATGGCAGTGGTGAGAGATGCAGGGGTTGGCATGATGTCTCCTGGGGCATGGTCTATAAAAGCAAGGACATGGGAGATGTTGGCATTAAAAATATCAGAGATTTCAATTTGGCTCTCTTGTGTAAGTGATTGTGGAAGCTAGGGGTAGGTGTTCGTGGTTTATGTGCTCAAGTCATCAGGCAGAGGTACTATGGCAGGGTAAGAGATTGGGATATGACTCCAGTATCTCAGCATAATATATCACCCATCTAGAGAGATATTTTGTTATGCAGGGACATTATGATTTCTAGTGTTCGGGTTCGACTGTGCAGGGGGGAAGTGCCTATGTTGGAAAGACAAATGTTGGAGGCATCTTTTCCGAGGCTCTTTGCTGTTGCAGAAACTCCCTTGGCATTAGTTTCCTAAATTTTTTACTTTCATCTTTCAGGAGGGATGTGGACGATGGCATTTAGAAGGAATCTCTGGCCAGAGAAGATGGATCAGCTGGAGGGACTGCTTTCTTTCCTTCTTGACTTTGCTCTAGAGGCAAATAGAGATGACCAATGGAGGTGGAGGTGGAGGTGGGATAAGGAGGGTTGCTTCTCAGTTGGGTCAACAACTTACACCCTCATATCCGATGGTGGGACTCGCTATTGTCATGCTTCACAGATTTGGGCTCCCAGGTGCCCTTTGAAAGTGAAGCTCTTCATTTGGAGGATCTCGCACGGGAGGTTGTCAACCTATGACATGTTGGCTCCTTTTCTATAGGATATACCCACGGTGTGCCGCTTGTGTGGATAGGACGATGAGATGTTGAACCACCTCTTCATAGAATGCTCCTAATCACATGAGGTGTGGGTTAAGGTCACAAGAAGGATTCATTGTTTTATAGGGTTGCAAGGGAATGTGCATCTTTTGATTGGCCAGTGGCATAGGAGGTGAAATCTAAAAGGGGACAACTATTTGGTGGCTAATCCTTCATGTTACATTGTGGGCTTTACGAGGAAAAAGAAATAGCAAATCTTCAGATGAGAAGCTAGCGTTGTGGATAGAGTGGTTTCACTTATTTGTGAGAAAGTGAGAGAATAGGCGGAGCTCCCATGTAATTTGAATTCTCACAATTCTTTCATTTTGGCTTTTCGGGGGGTTAGGGCTGATCCTCCGTCTTGGTGTGGAAGGCCTCTTTTGTATAGGAATTTTGAGAACTCACTGACCATGCTTATATACCCTTTTTTACTTTTAATACAATAGTTGTACCATCCACTTAAAAAAAAGAGTCTTTATGCAGCATGCTCCTGGTGGTCCACATGACTGGACCACCAGAACTTATATGGGTACCAAGGTTGGTTGAATTAGATCACATTGGCCCAGATCAGCCCTTCCAATCAGTTTGTGTCCAAACCGATCCGACCACATTGGGGATTGGCTGGATCGGGCTGAAGATTCAGCTGGATCGGCTGATCCAGCATGATACCAGCCAGGTCCCCCCGCCCCCTCTTCACACCATGAAAGGGGCAGAGGAAACACAAAGGAAAGATGAGAAAAAGAAACTGCTGTCCACCACCTGCCAACATTGTTGTCGCAACTTGCCGCTGGCATCGCCATCGCCATCATGGCTGCCATTGCTGGCTTTGCCTGATCCTCCTCCATTCTGCTCTACCTGCAAAAAGGGCAAAAGGGATAGTAGCTTACTTTATTTAAGTGGGTTGCTAAAATTACATAAGAATCCCTTGTATTCTAATGTAAACATCTTTAAACTTTCAAGAGAGCACATGAAAAGTGGATCACACTCGATCAGCTGGGGATTGGCTTGCTTGATCCGGATTGATTTTTGGGCTGGTGATCCGAGCTTGATGGCCCTGATCACCGAGCCAGCCTTTCTATGGGTAAATATCTCAGCGCAAAAGCCCATCCAACTCTTCCGTGAGCCATCTCCATATAAGGTTACCTGACTTGTAGCAGTCTCCATTGCCTCCACAACCCTTAAGAGTATGCTGTCAGAAACCAAACCATGATGACATCTTTGGTTGATGGATCCCTTTGCTCTTCTGAGGACGGTGAGTTGGTGGCACATCTCTCAGACCAATTCTCCCAGGGTGATGCAGACCTGTCCCCCATAGTGTGTTGGGTCGTTCCTGTCACAGCTGGTACTGAAATCGTTGATCCCTTATGACCCTTGTCCGGACTACAGTAGGAGCAGCATTGAAAATTTTTAACGACTAATCACTGGAGCAGCACATCCTCTCATCCCTTGGCCCCTTTTTAGCAGTGGGGGCAAATATTATGCCCCACCTCTTTCCATCCTCATCCATCAGTCCCTTTTGCAGCAATTCTTACAGACTGCATTGTCCACATATATCCTCTTGTGCATTATCATGCTTGAGGAGAGAAATTTTGATGACCTGTTTTATCTGAGCTTATGATGTGTATTTCAATTGCCATCTCTCAAGATTTTCATGTGCATATGATTTTTCAGTTGAGGGAAATTGGTTCGTCTGGGACACTTGAAGCACATCATTGAGTCAGTTAACTATTATGTGGTTGTGAATCCTGCAAGTGTTCACTAATATTTTTCTTATTACTTTCTGTTATAATGTGCTTATGCAGAAGGAAACTCTGGGAGGTGAATTTGAAGCTCTGAAGACTGTTGATAAGCAATCTCTTGTTGTAGAGAGTTTAAAAGAAGACATGGATGCTCCATGGCCATCTTTTGGGAGGCTTCTTTCTGATTTATCAAAGTTTGCTATGGAAGCATTTGTCAATACAATTTTTTGGCTTACTCCACTCAACCTCATACCGGGGAGATCCAAAAAAGGCCTCACTCCACTTAAAGATAGACTTGTATTGCCAGAGGACAAACCAGAGCCACAGCTAATTCAGAAGCAAAAGAGTTCTCCCCCTGTCGCTGAGACACTGCATGCCCCTAATGCAAGTAATCCTTTCAGTCCAAATCCAAGTAATGCTTACACTACTACAAAGTTGCAGAAGAATAGTAAATCCTCCATGCTAAAGGATACTCTGGTATCTAACAAGCATAGAAAGAGACAAGAATATGCAGAATTTTATGGATCAGGCGATGCATCCCAGATGGGATCCAAAAGCCTGAAGGAACGTGTCCGACACCGTCACCGTGATAAAAGTTCAGAAGGTGCCTTTGGGGCTGTTGGAACGGAAACGAAGCCCGTTGAACCAAACGCAGCTGATTCAAAGTATGACCATTTCAATATCAGGAGCAAGTACAATTCAGATGATGGATTCCACTTCCGAGTAATTTGATTTAAACGATGAGCCAGTGATAAGTTTTCTATTACCTGTTCACCCGGGATGAAGCCAGGAGTGCTGATCCATGGTTAAATTCCTCAGCACCATACATTACACCCTTTTAGGGAAATGATTTGTGGCTTCATAAATGTCTCCCGGGGTGAGTTCTGTATCACTTTCTTCGACCGAACCTTGTTAGAGTCGACTCTAGTACGCATATTCGAGTTTCTAATGTGTCGACTATCATCATCTGGTGGATGCCTAGAAGAGAAGTAAATGCAAACACCCTTGTGTTCTCCTGCCTCTATATTGTTTTTATCTGCAAAAATAGGAACATATGTATCAAAAGGTGAGTATCTATGGTGATTTTTTGTGGTTTGAAGAGGACTTGTTCCTGCAGATACTGAATCGAGAAGGTGACACCAAGTGGTATGGGTCATGTCGGCTGTTATAGTGTGATGATACGTTGTTTTCCAAAGTCTCAAAGGAATGGTATGCACGAAATTAGTTCGGTATATTCACCAAATAATCTGCATCTTTAGAGTCTGTGTGTGTGTGTGTAAAAGTTATGCTGGAACGTTTCAAAGAATGGTTTTTTACCAGAACGGAATTTACCTAGACCTTCCCCTGGACCCTTCAAAACTTCGTTGGTGTAGTTGTGGTTTGCACAACCCTGCACGCCTATGCCCTTCACATCCCCCACCCCACAACACAAACCCCTCCCCTTTTCTTTATCTTATGATCTCCGGCGCCTCTTCTTTTTGGCCCAACCATCACCCGACGGTACCCTCGAAGAGCTCTCGTCACCAAGGTTTAACAAATTGGTACAGTATGATCTGTACCGGACTGTATCAGTTGGTGATTAGTATGTGATATGATCAAATCGAGGATGTCTAAATCACGTATCAACGAGTCAACTGAGATAGAAGATTATTTGAGTGATTTTATTTTATAACATATATATAATGTGTTTTTTTATCTCGGTATGTAATGATAATGATATCGATCCGTACTGTATCGTACTAGTGAAATATTACTATGATCGGTACAAACGAGTTGACAAATCTTACTCACCACAGGCAGCACGTGGACCCTTCCACATGTGTTTGCCACCTCTTCTATTTGTCATCCTCTGCATGTTCACATCGTGGGTGCCTCATCCTGTCCTCGTCTCTGCCATGATGCACTGGTAGAGTTGTCGCAGCAATGATTTATGTCAAATAATTTCATGTTCCATGGAGAAAAAAAAGATGAATTTTGAATATAATGCGGTGTCTATTTTGTTCTGTGTCTGTAGATTTAGGTTGCTAACTAATATTTCAATATAATATTAAAGTTAAAATTTTATATTTTCAAGGTGTGCATGTCCTATTTGTCGTCGTGATTGTGAATGGTTTGCGATCAAACTTAAGTTTATCAGTACATAGAGCCTCGTTTTGTTTCGGAGTTAATTTTGAGTGATCTTTCTTTTAGTTGGTAAGATTAGATTTAGATAATCGGGTTAAATGAGTTAACTCGAGTTAATTTAGACTAATCTATTCTACCTCCGCATGTGGGTGAAGTTAAACCGATATTATGTCAAAGTAAAAAGAAGTAAAAATGAATAAAATAAAATCACTTAATTTTAGTCGAGTTATCTTTAATCTTGAACCAAAACAGGACTTAAAAAGATAGGTCAAGAACATAATTTTAAAAAATATGATTAATTTTAAGTCAGATCACTTTGACGGTACGTGGATCAAAAGAATTTGATTCAACCCCCTCAAGTCAGTCTGATATATATATATATATATATATATATATATATATATATATATATATATAGTCACCAACTATTTTTAGCACGCGGAAAGTTAGTCTAAAAGGTCAGTCTATTTTTTCTTTTTTCTTGAAATTTTTATTTTATTTAATTAAAAATTAAAAATTTTATTTTTAAATAAATTAACATCTAAAATTTTAATTGATTGAGTGAGATTATAAATTTTATTTTTTACATATATTTTTATTAATTTTTCATTTAATTATCAGGTCGGGTCAAAATCAGACTCGATCCGACACAACCTGAGTCCAGACTGGCCTTAAACTTTAAAATTAATGATTAGAGCTTGAGCCAAGTTAACCTAAACCCATTGATTATATATATATATATATATATATATAAACTTTCATAATTTCGTACGACCCTTGTTATGCCTCGGTTTGTTTGAAACCCACCAAAACTTTACGGTTTCACCGAAAGCCCCGTTGTTGCGCGTGTGCGTGTGTGAGAGAGAGAGAACCGAACAGTGGAGGGAAAGAGATGGTGTGTGGGAATGTTCGATAATTATTCATTTAAAATTTGAGTCGAATTCGTATCGACATTAATTTGTTCGGATAATCATATGAATAAAATATCTAATATATAATTTAATTAGATATTAGATAATTTGATTATTAATCGGATACGAATTTGAATATTAAGATATCCGTGTTAGATATTATTTTTTTACATGCAAACCATTGTTAAAAGTGAATTTGTAAAAAAATCATTCTTAAAAATGTATTAACAAGTATATCATTGTGTAATCTGAATTGTGCAAAAATGCCATATTTATTTGTATGCATATCACTTCTTTTTACCAACAACTTGTAAGAAAACTACGTTTAAATGGCATTTATGCAATATTTGAATTAACTCAGTGATATACTTGTTAATATATTTTTAGGAATGATTTTTGTGCAAATTCACTTTTAACCATGATTTTCGTGCAAAAAACCCTAGATATTATTCGATCAAATATGAGTTCTTTGATGAATATTTAATGATCCACATATTTCATATATGAGTCACTCAAATGCTAATACGTTATTTGGTTGTTCTTTTTTATCTCAAAATAAAATTTAGGTATAGTAATTCTATTTACACCCGTTCGATAAGTCTCCTTCTATTTTTTACGATGAAGTCTAATCTTTTGATAATCTCTCTCCAAATAAAAATAATCTTCACCCTTTCTTTTTTGAGAAAATAATTCACGACACTCCTACGTGACTCGCACGACTTACCTCTAAATAGATCTGACAATTATCCGTTTAAAATTTAAATCGAATTCGAATTCATTTGATCAAATAATAATCTGAATAAAATATCGGCAGATAATTTAATTAGATATCAGATAATTTGATTATTAATCCGACACGAATTCTAACATTATACTGTCCGGCCGTTGGTATCTGATATGTTTACAGGTCTACGGTACTTTGTGTGTGTGTGAGAGAGAGAGAAATTGGGAGAGATAGGTGTCAGGTGTGGGAGGGGGAGTCGAAGGTCAGGGGGCGGAGGTGGCCTTCCAACATCGGTACAGAGAGAGAGAGAGAGAGAGAGAGAGAGAGAGAGAGAGAGAGAGAGATGGGTGTAAGGGGGAGCCGAAGGTCAACAGGTGTGAGAGAGAGAGAGAGAGACTAAAAATATTATTTTATATGTAAAAAGAGTATTAATCCTATCTTTTTTAAAAAAAGTTAAAAGATAATTTGGTGAGTTTTTTTAACAAATAGCTGGATTGTGAGTGCTTATACAAAATTACGAAAGTTTATAAAAGCTTACAAGTAAAAATCTTAATTTTAAAGTTGTTGAGCGCTCCCAAAGGCAGAGGACGTGTTCTGCCTCCGACCCCAACCGTTTTTTTTTCCAAATGGTGTGTGAAGACACCTCAATCTCCTGACCGTTGGGTTAAATCCCATTATATATATATATATAATAGATAGATGTCTTCTTCCCACGAGAATATATATATATATATATATATATATATATATATATATATATATATATATAATAGATAGATGTCTTCTTCCCACGAGAACAACTCATGTAAATGGCTTGTGCCTGTTCATCAGTGCTGCAAATTTTACATAGCATACCAGAGATCTTTAGACCTGAGTGACCTTGGGGACAGATTGCAGACACTCGAGCAAGTTCCATATTTTCTTTGTTTTTTTTTCTGATTCTAACAGTTACACAGTTTTTTAATATATTTGAGCTTTTATCAGTAGTATAAATTTGTGTTTTTTTGCAGAAAAATTATTGTTAAAAAAATTATTAAAAAATATCCACTCGAGTGCGTTGTTGTTGATGCCCTGCAGGCTGCTGCTGCTGGTCCTCTGGATGGAGACGGGGTGAGTGCTGCTGCCACTGGTCCTCCGAGCGGCGAATGCCCGAGCACACTGCTGCTGATGCCGGAATCATCGCCACCCCTCTCTCTTCCTCTCCTCCCCTTCCTCCACTCTGTCACCGTTGCTGGGAAATGCCGGCACGACACCCGAGAGAACCCCCTCGCCAGCCCCCTCACCGTACCATCTCAGACCTCACTGATCATGCCCACCCTGCCCGCCTCCGATCACCTGCACCATTACCGATCGACTGGTCCTCGATGTCGGAGGTGTGTACTGCTTGTGTGTATCGCCGACATTGCGCCGACCGATTGCATCTCTGCCTGTACTGGTGTGCCAACCGATCGACTGTTGACCGATGCCGCACCGATCTACTGCATCCTTGCAAGAACAAGCGGATTTGCTGCAGGTGTGGATTGTCGTTGTTGCGCCGTCTGACTGCATCTTCGCCGCATCCCCCGACAGCAGGTTCACCCTCCCCCTCCCCATCTGCCAGCACTCGATTGACACCCACACCATCTTAATTAGGCGAAGCTAGTGAGGACGAGGTCGGCAGAGTTCACGATGATGGTGAAGCCATAGCTGGGAAGGGAGGAGTACGTACAGGGACGGACGGGTAGAAGTGTAGAACGATCATTTCTTACCACCGACGGGCATGTTTTTCAGAGAGTATAATCTCAGGGGCATTGCAACTCTAGTCAATAAATTTGAGGGGTATTGAGATAAAAAGAGTTAAAAAGGAAGGAATATTCTATTTGAATAAGAAGATTACCAAAATAACCCTCCTCCCATTTCTCCTCTCGGACTCCGGCAAGCTCCGGATGGTGTGTGTACTCCTACGAGTGAGCCATCAGTGGGTTTGCCACGAGGCTAACCCCGAAGGAGGTGACAGCCATGGCGGCGAAGGAGGGCTTCCTCTTCGTCCACCCCAACCAGCCCCTCATCTTCGAGACCAGCTGGTCTCACATGTTCCTACGCATGTCATCCCTCGATGGCGGCATCCGGAACAGCACCGACTTCGCCAAGGGGATCATCATGGCCGTTGTAGACAGCGGCATCAACCCCAACCGCTCTTCCTTTCATGAGACCTACACGCCCGCCCCGCCAAGAAAGTGGCGAGGCCGCTGCGACCTTCGATCCCCCAACAGGTGCAGCAACAAGTTCATCGACGCCAGGGATTTCAAATTCGATGCCCCTGTGCGGAGCCCCTCGATGGCATCGGACACAGCACCTTCGTGGCGGGGGTGGCAGGCAGCACCTTCGTGAAGGCACTGGCCATGGCCCCTAGGTCCTCACTATGGGGGCGAGCACCATGAATAGTGTACTTCAGCTGTTCTTAGACCTCGACAATGGGGAGAAGTTTATCGGGGAGTCCCTGGAGCAGACAGGTAGATCGCCCTCAAGCAATTGGGCCTCGTCTTCTCCGACGTGATCAGCAACAACACGCTCTAGACGTGCAGTGCCCCATTGAATGGCATCGCAGTCATGGCAGTGGTCTACCAGAGCAACCCCACCGCCATCTCCCCCATGGATCAAGGCGACAACGTCAAGAATGCCATGGAGGTCTGCAACAAGGAGGCAAGCGGGGGGGACCGAACTGGGGTCTCCTTGGAGCTCTGTTTTGTTGTTTTCTTTCTCCGCTTTAGGAATTTGCGCCGCCACATGAAGCGGTGAAAGGGGGAAGTGGGGAGGTGAAGATGGGCGGTGGCGATGGCTTCCGTACTGGGACTGGACAACCTTCTCTCCCTTCCCCATCCCCCTGTCCTCCGGCGGGCTTGGGAGCAAGCAGAGGTGGAGGGTGTGACTGGAAACCCCTTCCCTTCCTCTCTTCTCTCTCCCCCACTCTCTCTCTTTCTCTCACTCACACACACAATAATTAGTGGCTTTTTCGTCTTTTACTTTTGTGGATCATTCATATTGTACGGAGAGCATGACAGATTTTTTAGCGAAAAGGAGAAGATTGTAATGGTTTTCAGATCAATAGTTATATTCGAAATATAAATACCAATAGTTGTAGGGACTCAAAAATAAAATCTATAATAATTTTACGAATAGATTAGATACTATGGTATGAAATTTTTGGAGTATTTCCTTTGTATCAACCTCAGTCAAAACTTTTGCGTCCGCTACCATGGCTCATTGTTCGTGGTGTGTGGTCTTTGATATATATGTTGCACACCCCCTTATCCGAAGAGCTAATTTGGTATGCCACCTCGTTAAAACTCTTAATAGAAAAGAGTGTGGTTCATCTGGTTGGCCCTCCATGCAACTTGGACCACGTCATATTAGTGTTGGCCCTTGGTAGACTTTTATGGGGTGTTTGGATACACCTTCTTTAGACGTTTTCTCTCTCAAAATATAAATTAAGGAGAAATTAGTGGATTTTAACCCCCCATATATATATATATATATATATATATATATATATATATATATATATATATATATATATATATATATATATATATCGGGGTGAGAGGAGGGAGGGGTGTCGACATCAGGTGATGTTGACACCACCGGAACATAAACATGTGTGGGGAGATTAAAACCCACCAATTTCTCCTTAATTTATATTTTGAGAGAGTAAACGTCCTTAATTTATGTTTTTAGAGAGGGAAGTGTTCCGGTGGTGCTGACATCACCTGATGTCTGCATCCCCCCTCCTCTCATCGCCCCCCTATGTATATATAGGGGGGGCTAAAATCCATCAATTTCTCCTTAATTTATATTTTGAGAGAGAAAAGTGCGCACATGAGAGAGAGAGAGAGAGAGAGAGAGAGAGGGGCTAAAATCCACCAATTTCTCTTTAATTTATATTTTGAGAGAGAAAACGTTCAAAGAAGATGCATCCAAAAATCCCATAGAAGTCAATAAAAGGGCCAAGACTAATGTGATGTGGTCCAAGTTGCATGGAATAGAGCTCTATCCCTTGTTCTGTGGGTCAACCAGATGAACCCCACTCTTTTCTATTAGGGGCTCTTTGTTTCTCGGTTAGGATAGGAATACGCTACATGGTGAGAGAGAAAAGTGACTGAAGCCCACACCCCCCCTCACACACATCCGGTTGTTTGACCTCGGGCACCGTGTTCGACCCTTCGAGGTTGAACACGACGTTCACGTTCGAATAACAAATAGACCCTTAAGAGTTTTAACTATCGTACCGTTGGCGGTGCAACCTAAAAAGAAAATATTAGGTCGACCTTAATCTGACTTATAGATGCATGCACCATCCCATCGAAGATTAGAGGGCTTTAAAAAATTAAAATAATAAAGATTAGACATTCTAATTAATAGGTTCAAAATGATTGGCCTGTTATTTTAGACAAACTGAAGTACCTAATCTTTTTATTTTATTTTATTTTTAACTATCTAATCGTTGATTGGATTGTATAAACATGTAAGTGGAATTAGAGCTAATTTTTAAAATAAAAAATTGCAAATGACCCACCACGCAACTACGTACGTTTGCCAACGTTAATCGGACTCAAAAACAGTTGAGAAAGTCACATTGTGTAGATTGGAGACGGAATAAGGCAGGAGGGCCTGAAGGGGATTATGTGATGCCCTCCTGTTCTAATCCCACGTTAATTACCACCTCCATTACAAGTCCACAAATTCAAAGAAATAAACAAAAAAACAAAGTATCTATATTAATTATTTAATGAATGTAAATTAAAATTTATATATTTTACTTTAAAAAATAGTAAAACAATGGGTAAATCACACTTGGGCGTCGTTTGCAAATTACAATTAATGCATGAATGAAATCACCCGACTACCTGAGAAGGATGGGTTCATTCGTAAATCAATTCCTCAACCACCAAATCCTAACACAAGCTTAGTCTAACCAAGCTTTTGCCTCGGCACAGTCCATGAACACTCTTAACCCAAAATATTTGGTCAAACGCGCTGACTCCCGTGCACGGCTATTTTGATAATAGGTTAGGATAACTTAACTCAGGTGAGCCAGAGATGGATTATTTTTAGATTATCATATTTTTAATTTGATACTTATTCTATTTGAAGTCGGATAGAGTATTACTACGAGGGAGGTGGAATGAGTTTATCTTGGATTACGGGTCTTAACCCTATCAGACTCTAAGTGATGTATTTCGACTCTTAAATTTGAATAACTCATCCACTCATCAGTAACTCATCTTAACTCACCTTATTTCGTTATCAAAGTGACCCTAAAACTTTATTTGATCGACGAATACCGTTGAATATGACAGTGTATTCGTCGGTCACGAGTCTTATTCGCCGATGATGTCATATTCACGCTTTGATGGAACGTGAAATTAACACGGGGAAGAGCATTAAATGATCTTATTTTTGTTGCAACAGCATCACCTTATCTGAGTTATGTATTCGACCGAAATGATCGAATACGTTAACCGTGCTAATTGTGCATATAAACAATCGACGGATACGCGTCGATTTTATATCAAACATGCCCCTAAGAGAATAAGATTTATCGTCGATATATGTTCTAAGTCGAAAGGAAGATGATAAATCCCAACCTTGTTCGTAAATTAGGAAACGGGAAAGAAGGAATGGAAGGGCACCCCAGATTGGTGAGGATGGATCCCGACAGCTCTGTCACGTACGTGACATCCAAATGCGATGCCAAGAACATACGAACATGCGTTACAGTCTAGCTAGGCTTTCATGGAAGACGACATGATGTTTATATTATTTAAAGTTTACAACGGGTATACACACATGTTGACACCCTAGATGCCATCTATTCCGTTACAACGGTGGGGTCATTCGAAAGGGACACATGTTCTTGTCATCTCCGGGCTAGAAAATTCGGAATTAATCTACAGTTAACCTACTTTTAATATTTTTTTTATGCCGGAGAATCTAACAATTCGGCCAATCAAATCAACGGTATAGATAATCCAGAGGTAAAAGTAAGTTAAACTTTGGATAACTCTCTATCAAAACGGGGTCAAGAGAAAAATGTTAAATGAGAACATGGGTCAGTTAAATCGCTCATTGTTAAAGTAACATTGTGAAATAAGGATGACTCGAGTGAGTTGAACGGTCAAATCCCTTGCTCATTGAGCGGGAGGTCTTGGATTCGATTCTCTCTGGACGGCGAAAGAGGGGGGAGTAAGAATTTGATTTTACACTCTATTCTCGAGAGATGTAAGAGCTGAGATTTATTAGTTAAACAGTGGCTAAAACAATTTAAGAGCACGCGTCTCGTGACATTTCAACTCGAGTCATCTAGCTTTATCTCGCCCTGTCCCTCTGCCAAATTTCTCGTTATCAAAAAAAAAAATATACACCCACCCTCTTCAATTAGTTGCAAGCAAAACTACCGATGAAAATCCTATCCATGTTGCAACTGACATAAAGTTGAGGAAGCTAAGATATTTTTGAGAGGTGGCAAAGAGAGTGGAGGACGAATTTGGCTAACATATTTTTATTTAGAAATTAAGAATTTTATTTGCAATATAGTTAGAGCTTTTGTAATTTAATTTCATATTATTATGTAAATTAAAGTTCTAATAATTATACCTCCCCACATGCAACTTTATAAATGTAATATTGAAAAAAATAGCACTAACTCGAATTCTCCTCTTTTTAGAGAAAAAATATAACACTTAATATCTCTACATGCCACACCCTATAAAAGCAACGTTTAAAAATCTCCACATGCACAACTCGACGTCGTGAAATTCTGCGTTGAATGCATCACATCCGTTTCCGACGGGAAATGCAAATGTAGGATCTTATCGTATATTTTCTTACATTTTTATTTAATATATATATATATTAATTAACAAATAACTGTGTTTGTCAAGGTCAAATAGACAAATCAATGAAATCACCGACACCCACGGATACATATTTAAAAAATAATGGCATACTCAATTTATTTTGACTTCACTTAAAAGATAATTAAGAGAGTGGCATTCAACACCATGATTTGGAGGCAATGTGCATGAAGGTCCAAGCTAACTATTTCCAAAACATAAGATTGAAATGAGGTAATCTAGACCTAATTCCTATATCTCTTTGCATCTAAGTAGTATTGATGTGAAAAGATTAGAATGGCAAACAACGTTACACTAAGCCCTGTTTTATTTCAGGGTTAATCCTCGATTATCTTTTTCTCAATCAAGAGTTACCCTTTTTATTTTGATCGGGTCGAATTTATGTGATCAAGTTAAACGAGAGTTAACTCGATTTGATCTGAATTAATCTATTCCATTTCCATAGGTGAGTTAAATTAATCAGGTGACATGTCAAAGTAAAAAAAGAATAAAAATAGATAAAATAAATTCACTTAACTTTAATCGATTTATCTTTAATCCTGAATCAAAGCGGGGCTGAAATATAGAAATGCCTTCACCTTTATTATAAAAATTGTCAAATAATTCGCAATATATATCATTAAAAAAGGGGAGACGCAACAAGCATAATCGCAGTCTCATTTGAAAAAATTTCTGGATAATCCATGTGGATTATGTTTACTATCTCATAATCTTATTATTTTGAAAATGATGTTTCCTTCCACATGTCCTATCTTTAAATTGTAATGCCCTATTTTTCATTTTCAAAATTACGACACCTATTCCCACTCAAAATTCCTACACAATCAACCTCAAAACAAATTACAAGAAGAATCCACCTCCTTTTCGCTTCTTGTGTATCAACCTCTCCCCCCCCCCTCAAAATCTATTTACACAAAAGCATTATTCTCCATTGAAAATAAAAAAATCTCAATGGTTAAAAATCTTCATGAGAAACGCTTCCAAGCATTGTCCAAGTCCAGACAATCGGCTTCAGACAAGAATCCAGGGTCTGTCCTCACAACGGCCACCGCCACGTCACCCCCGGTTCACACGGTGGTCCTCATTCCTCTGACGGAACGTTCCGTTCCTCCTTCGGCGCCCCCACACCGTTCCTCCTCTGTCCGCCCCTCCCACTACGCGACAAAGGGCCCACCCGCCGCTCTCTGACTTGACACATGAGCAGCCCTGTTCGGCCCCATCTCCACCGTCCGATCCCATCCGATGCGGGGCCCACAAACCAAAAAAAAAACACCCAAATTACGCGAACTGCCTCTCCTCAGCATCAGCGCCCGACGACCGTCTGATCATAACATCCACTCTAGAAGCACGTGCGGCAGCTGATAAACAAACCAGCCATCTCCGTCATCGGGGCTTGGGATAACGCACGTGACAGCGACGGCAATCATGCTCCCGTCCCCATCCGATACGGCAGCCACGGCCTGAGAATGTAAATTTTAAGGCCCAAAAAATTATAAAAATATAATTTTAGAGTGTGTTCACGAGATTATTAATCATGGAAGCCCATAAAAAATTGTAATTACATCTAAACGTGTTTCAAGATGTGTCGATTTTTGTGTAAGAGAGAGTTTGAAGAAGTAAAACAGAGAGATATAAAAGAAGAGGAATTATAAAATCTGAAAATTTTACTTTTAATTTTTACACTCAAAAAATTCTTTAGATTGTACCATCATTGTACTTTTCTAATTAAATAAAAATTATAAAATTTTTTAGTAATCTTTTTAAGCTCATCTGGTTATCGCCAAGGTTTATCATCTCGACCGAATTTTTTAATAATCTTTTTAACCTCATCTTATTATCGCCGAGATTTGTCGTCTCGACTGTCTCGATCTCGTTTACAGTCCGGGACGATATCATCCCGCTCCGTCTCAGTCCATTCCGTCAAATGTCAAAATAAAAAAAATTAGATATATAATATATATAATATAATATAATATAATTCTTAACTCAATTAGATAATTGATTTACACACTTCGTGATGAAGACATTTAACTATTTTACTTATAAAATATTTTATATTTAAAATAAAATATTAAATATATAGAGTGTCTTAGTCATGACTTACGGCTCGAGCATCTCACCTATCGTCTGAGTCGAGTCGAGTAGAGTCATGCGGATCAAGATGTCTCAGACCGAGATTACAAACTCTGATTATCGCAAAGTAATTAATTAACCCCCCCCCCCCTCCGCCGCAAAGTTTGAAGCTCATAAGTTCTCTTCGCTTTGGACATTTCACTTTGGACATTCCCTTATTTTTACCGCTATATTCGGTAGTGTATGAACCCGTTTGGATGTTTAGTTCCAAGTTCCGAGAAGTTTTGAAATGCTCCCTCAAAGCAGTCAAACACTCATAAAGCTGTGCCGGAAGAGGGTACATGCCGTGGTGGCCCGCCAGGGCATGGGTCCTTTCTGGCTGCTTCTCGCTGTCCATCGCGAATGATCTCGTGGACGTACGAGAAGCAAAGTGATTTAAGGGATGCTTTGCACTCTTCAATTTTTTTAAAAAATTATTAGTTAAAATATATTAAAATGAAAATTATTAAAATATTTTATAGAGAAAAAATTAATTATTAACAAATTTTGTGACAAGATGAATGGGGAGCAAAAACATGTCTTTATATATTCATACTAGAAAATCTACATATCACTTGCTTAAATAATATGAGAGGAGGAGATAAAACATGAGCGGAAAATCTTTCCCGAAAAATATTTTCTGAGTGCAAGGGATAGTCAATAAGAATAGTTTGAAAATTTAAAATTTTTTAACTAATCTTTTCCTATGTTTATAAACTGTGTAATTAGTTAGGAATATATTTCTTAAGAAAATAATTAATTTATCATATATTTTAGAAAAATATACTAATAATAATAATAACGAGGATGAAAATAATGATAGTAATAATAATAATAATAATATTTTAAAAAGATAATAATAATAAAGCTGTCGCTGATGTGGTACGACAAACCGCAGCGTGGCCACTCCACTCGCAGTGCCTGCCTGCTTCCTCCAACGGGCGTGTCCACTGTCCACCGTCCACCGCCCACCGCCACGCCTCTCCCCCACCACTCTCGCTGCTCGTGCTCGCTCGTTTTCTTGCTGTTGCTCGTGGAAATCCACAGCGCGAGCGGCCTTTCATGTGATGTGCTGGTGAATCGCCGCGGGAGGGGTTGGAGTCGGGATGAGGAGGTAGATGGAAGGGAGTCGCTCTTTCAGGTCTGTGTTCTTCGCTCTGTGCTTTTCGCTAATCAATCCGTTGTTCGAGGCTTTGCTTTGTTGCCGTTTCCTACGTCGCTCCCTTGTGCGTGGAAGCCTAAGTTTCCGTGGGGGGGTGGTGAGAATGCGCGGGAGGGGGGTGGGAGTTGCTGAGGCTTTTGGATCTGGGGTTTTTGTTTGTTGGATGTGCTCTTGTTGGAGCTCGGAGAATATTTCTGGTCTGTAATGTCGCTAGAAGGTGTTTTTCTGGGGGAAAATTGCGTTCTTCTGTTACAGTACAGGGCAACCCCCCACCCCAGCCCCCACAAAAGTAGAGGGAAGTTGCTAATCTGCGATTTTTATTCTTCTATTGGTCGTGAACTTTTATATTCTGTTGTCCTTTTTTTTTTCGAGTGTCTCTTGTTCTTGTAAATTACGAGGTCTATAGCTCACTGCCGTGTTTGTTTTCTTCTGTTTGGATTGAATAGAAGGTCTCGCGCACTTGGTGGAGCATTCAAGACATGATTTTCCGGTTGATGCGGGCAGAATAATCTGTTTAGTTTGAATGGAATAAACTGCATACTATGTTTCCCCCCATCGTCGACAATGATCATGGCATCTTGGTCTCTAAAGATGCTTGATTCGTCCTTCAATTGCCTGAGTTTTATCCCCACTTCTGACCGTGGTCTGCAATCAATCTTTGACAATGACCAGACCCATTCGCAGCGATTTGCTCAAGGAAGAAAATGGCACCATCAGCGACCATCTCCGTAACCATCTTCATCTTACTAATTGCATCCACCTGAAGAACCACATTCACCGTCTCAGCCCCGTTATGGCTGAACGGTCCCTCATAAGGGACCTGATCATCCTTCAGAGGTCAAGGTCCCTCAAAGACCCTTCCACAAGTCCCCCTTCGTGGCACTCGCCTTCAGTGGCCAGTTCTTTGGTTCGGAAACTAGAGAAGGATGGTATGTTGCATGGTGGAAGAAGATCTTTGGGCAGCATTGAACGGAGGAAGGAAGGTGGTCGACTTTGTACAAGCTCACCGCAGATATCAAGTATGGCTACATCAAAAGTTGCTGCTGCTGAGGCAAGCAGTGATAATAACAGTCTGGGCAGGTGTAAAGATTCTGGGATGAACAAAAGACAGGAATCCGGTAGGAAAAATCGGAGAAGTAATTTGTCAGCTGCCAGTGAGAAGCCTTCAACTTTGCCTGCTCCCAGGATGACAGATACAAGAGATAAAAAGATCCTGCAGAAGGGTACCCGTGGACAAAATGTTCACCTGCAGACAGTGTCAGAGAGATTGGCAGAAGCTACTAACCAAACAGATTTTGAAGATCTGAAGTCTTCTCATATTCATCACCATGCAGCACATATTGGTCTAGGAAAAACCTTTCAGGAACTAGAGGCAGTTGGTCACATCCAATGCAATGCGTTGAACTGGCCAAAGAGGCGCAAGCTCAAATCTGTGAGGAGAGGTCAGGGATCAATTGGTTCCAGAGATGTAGGGCTTCATAAAGGCTTGTCAGTTGCTTCAAATTCATTGGCCCAAGATTCAATGCACCAAAAATACTATGCAAGGGAAGCAGAAGCTGATGCTGAGCTTGATGTAACAAAGGCTCCAAGACATGTATGTGGAATACCTTGGAATTGGTCAAGAATTCATCACAGAGGTAAAACATTTCTTGATATGGCAGGAAGGAGTTTATCTTGCGGACGGACTGAGTTGAGGCTGAGAAGAACAGAAGATGCCTTGCGTCCACAAATGCAAGCAGATTTGGCAGATATACCAGTTGCCTCTGATCATTTGAGCTCCTCCACAAGGTCGGACTCTGAGGCACTGCCGTTATTGCTTGAGCCTTCTGGATCTCAGGGAAGTCCTGAGAATCCATACTTGGCACATGAGTATTCCGGGGAACTTGGTATTTATGCCAATCATAATCTAAATCTTGAACATGATTCTGAAGCTGCATCTGAAGCAAGATCAGGCAATCATCATAACTCTAATGGACATCACCATGGTCAGCACCGAAGTCTGACACAGAAGTACATGCCAAAAACCTTCAGGGATTTGGTGGGACAAAACTTGGTTGCTCAAGCTCTTTCAAACGCCGTTGTGAGAAGAAAAGTTGGGCTGGTTTATGTGTTCTATGGTCCCCATGGAACCGGGAAAACATCTTGTGCACGGATATTTGCTAGAGCCCTGAATTGCCAAGCTTTGGAGCATCCAAAGCCATGTGGTACATGCACTTTCTGTGTCTCGATTAATATGGGTAAGAGTCGAAATATTTTGGAAATGGGTCCAATTGGTAATCTTGACTTTGAGGGCATTATCGGCCTTCTTGAGAAAATGATGTTGCCTTCATCATCTTCTCAGTATAGGGTGTTCATTCTTGATGATTGTGATACGTTGTCCACTGATTCATGGAATGCCATCTCAAAGGTTGTTGATCGTGCACCCAGGCATGTGCTTTTTCTTCTCATCAGTACAAGTCTGGATACCCTGCCTCATATGATCATATCCAGGTGCCAGAAATTCTTTTTTCCAAAGCTTAAGGATGCAGATATTATCTATGCATTGCAGTGGATTGCTACCAAGGAAGGATTAGAAATTGATAAGGATGCACTTAAACTCATAGCATCAAAATCAGATGGATCACTGAGGGATGCTGAAATGACTCTAGAACAACTTAGCTTGCTCAGTCAGAATATATCCCTTACTCTAGTTCAGGAGCTTGTAAGTTCCCTTTGGTCACAATTGCTGATAAATTTTCTACTCTAACACACTATGGACATTTTCTCAAATGTGAATTTCCCACAATATAACCCTCAATGTGTGGAGGTCAGGCTTAGTAACAAGATGAGAGACATAATCTTGAAGTTTGTTCCTGCCATTAACTTGCTTTTTACCACAACATACGATATTCCTTTCTGAGATCAAAAGTTACAGTATAGTATGCCGAATACATTTATGGAAGAAGAAAAATAGATATCCTCCTAAGTGCCTGTATGGTGATGGTGCCAGGAACAGTGGGTGGAACATAAAGTGCATAAAATGATTACAGTGCTGGCATCCTTCAGGCAAATTGGGAGTAATCTCTAAGATCTAAACTTCTAAGAAAACTTCGAGTTTTATAGCTCAGCTTGACTAATACTTATCGAAGTAGCGCAAGCACAGATTCTTCAGTCCTGACTTCCTGTCTGATGTCACTTCAATGTCAGGTGTGAATGGTTTAAAAACTACATGTCCCTATTTAATTCAAATTTTGGGCACTCCAATCCCAATCCATCAAATTCATGGTTTTAACAACTGTTAAGAGAAGGTTTCTCCAAATCCTACTAGGATTTCCTCCCTTGTATAGACTTTCCTTCTCTCCTTCCTCTACTAGGGTTTCCTCCCTTCTATAGACTCTCCCTCTTTCTCCTTCCTTTGTATCCTACCAGGAACAGGACATTGGCTATTGGCCTTGCCCTCCTTTGGGGGTTTTGTACTTGTATATACATTACATATATGTCATGGGAGCGGCGGAAGCTCTCAAATTTCCCACATCGTAACATGGTATTAGAGCCTTCCCGGTCCTAGCCGCCATGCCTTTCTCTTCTTTCCCTCCTAGCAGCTTCCTACAATGACTCCTCCCTGCTGCCTCCTCTCCTTGCCCAGGCAACCCTCCGACCACCTCACCGCAATCGCCCTGCTACCTTCTCGCCATGCTCATGCCCTGGTGGAGGCCTTCGCTCCGCTCACGCCCTGGCAGCCCCTAGGCTCCTGCTTCCTCCGGCGGCTTCCTCCTGGGGCCCTCCGATCTGCTCTGCCTTTCGACCTCCTCATGGCAGCTCCCCCTGGTCGCCTCCGATCTCCGCCTTGGCTTCCTCCGGCGTAATGCCCCGGCAGCACCCCTGTGGCCCCAGGTTGGCAGTATCGGCCGAAACCGATACGTTTCGGCCGAAACGTATCGGTTTCGGCCTATACCGACACCGAAACGGGCCTTTGCACTGTAGCAGGTCCGATACCAAAAAATAATATTTTTTAATGGTTTCGGACCGAAACCGTCCGATTTCGGACCGAAACCGACCGAAACCTAACCTGCTGGCCCCAATTTTGACCTTTTCTAACTGTTTTAAACCGGTTTCAGCCGAAATCGAAACCGAAACCGATACCGAGTCGTATCGGTTTCGGACCCGGCCGAAACCGAGTCCGAAACCGACACTGCCATCCTTGCTGTGGCCCTCCAACTTTGCCAGCTTCCCCTACAGCACCAAGGTCATCCTCCGACATCACTAGCTGCCTCGACAGCACCCCTAGGCCATTCCAACCTCGCCGGTTGCAAATCCGGCCTACCCAAGTCGCCTTCAGCCCCACTTCGGCTCGCCCAGCCCGCCTCCGGTGACCTTGCTTCCCCCAAGCCCGCTCCACTTGCTGAGGTTGCCTCCCCTCGACCTTGCTGGGCCTCAGGCCCGCTCTAGCTCACCCAGCCAGCCTCTGGCAACTCTGCTCGCCCTCAAGTCTGCTCTAGCTCACCCAGCCCGCCTCCGGCAACCCTGCTCGCCCTCAAGTCCGCTCCAGCTTGCCTAGGATGCCTCCGTCGACTCTGCTCGGCCTCAGGCCCGCTCTAGCTTTCCCAACCCGCCTTCGGCGACCCTGCTCACCCTCTGGCCCTCTCCGGCTCGCCTAGGACGCCTTTGTCGACCTTGCTCGGCCTCACGCCTACTCTGGCTCTCCCCACAAGCCTTCGATGACCCTACTCGCCCATGGTCACCTTTGGCCAACCTGCTCAAGCCGCTCTCTGGCCTTCTCCCTGCCCAGATCTGCTCCGCCCTGGCCACCTCTGGCCTCTAGGCTCAGATCTGCTCCACCCAGGCCACCTCCGCCCTCCATCCTCAGGCTGCTTCCGGCATCAAGCCACAACCACCTCTAGCTCCCTTACGCCATAGCCGCCTCATCTCTGGCCTCTTTGCACTACCCTGGCCACCTTTGGCCTCCACGACTAGGCCGCTTGCGGTGCCCGCTTAGGCCGCCTTCAGCTCCCTCACCGGCAGCACCCTCCTTCAGCTTCATTTCAGATCGTCTGCAGGGCCTCCACGTTGGCTCACCACCGCCGGCCCTACTGCCTACAGGCCACCGCACTACGGTCGCAGTCTGGTCACCCGTCACCCTCGCCGTGAAGGCTCTCTCGCCGGCTGCCGTCGCAACACTTGGCTTACCCTTCACCTCGTTGACAGGGCTCTCTCTTCCTCCTGCAGATCGGGCCGACAGCGCCCTGCTCGCTTTGGCCGCCCTCCGGCCACCTCGCTGGCAGCGCCCTCCCTCCGCCTTGTTGTTCACCAGCGGCTCTCTACTCTGCTCGCTCCTGCAGCCTTGCCGGAGCCGTCGCTGGTTCTGCACAGGCTACCCACGCCCTGCTTGCCCTTGAAACCTTGCAGGAAGCCGTCGCTGCTATTGCCGCCGCTGCGCGTCGCTCGATGCAGCCGCCATCGCCACTGACTGCCCAACGACCTCCTGCCCCCCCCCAGCCTGTCGCCCCGCCGCCGCAGCGGCTCTCACTCTCTCACTTCGACGTCGTCGCCCGCCTCACTGCCTGTCACTCCTGCAGCTGCCATCACCAGCAGCTGCCCACGACCTCGCGTGCCCCTCGGCCCCCTACCCTATCCATTGCGCCTGGATCTCCTGTTATTGGCTATCGGTCCATTGCGTTAGTCACTGGACCATTGTGCCCCATCTTGCAGTGGGCTTATTTTCAACATTATTATATATCCATCTTTGGGTCTCTCGATGATCCGAGCGCATCTGTGTAGCTGGTTCCATCTCTCCGGCTCTTTGTCCCTTCCACACATTTCCTCCGCTGAGCAGCTTGCTGATCTCTTCACGAAGTCTCAAACGACTCCGCGCTTTAGAGAACTCATTTGCAAACTCTTGGTGTATGATCTCCCATGAGTTTGAGGGGGGGTGTTAAGAGAAGGATCCTCTAGATCCTACTAGGATTTCCTCCCTTGCATAGACTTTCCTTCTTTCCCCTTCCTCTACTAGGATTTCTTCTCTTGTATAGAATTTCCCTGTTTCTCCTTCCTTTGTTTCCTAGTATATATTACATATATGTCATTGGGGAGGCGGAAGCTCTCCAATTTCCCACATCGTAACAACAACCATTTCTCTGATTGGATCCTGTTGAGGCTGGTTCTGGTAGGTTTTATTCCAATTTGAACCGGGCCAGTTCCTGCTGGTTCCAGCCTAGTTCAGCCAGTTCTGGTCTGATTGAGCCAGTTTTTAGTGCATGCCTTCATCAACAATGACTGGAGAAAGCAGAAGCAGCAAAAGGTTTGTCCCATCAATCCAGGTTGACTTAGGTATGTAAAGTTAGAGCATTTAACATATATTTCTCTCAAGCTGTCAACCTGACACCAACCTCCCATTATTAGCATCACAATTCTCATCAAATGTCAGTTTGAGGGCAGGACATGACTACATTGTAGAAGGTGCAAAGATCCTAACTAATGTCAGTTGGCTGGTAACAGCAACTATTGTAACTTAAAAATAAATGAGCAACTGGATTACCTTATAAAAAAGGAAAATGGGATCAGTAAATGTTTAAGTTAGGAGCACTTGAAAAGATATGCTAAATGCAGAGATGTAACGTAAATCAAATGATAAAAAGATTCATGAACCAAAAAGGACAAAATAAAAGGCAAAAAAGAAGATGAGCAGAGAAACACCAGTCTTTGCACGAAGTTTAAGTTTGAGTCAATAACCTCTACTCCATAGTTGTATATAAAGAGCCAATCCTCTGACATTGAGGCCCCTTTCAAATCAATGTTTTTTTACTTCTATCCATGTTTTTCCGGGCATCCTCTTCTTTTGGTTCCTTCTCCCAGATGCAAGTACCTTTCTTCATTGTCCAAGATTCTGGTCTGCACTTTATGTGGACAAAGCTTCATCTAATAGTGGATTTGATCAGTGGCACACCAAGTTTTATTGTAATAATTTCATTTTTCTGGTTTTGCCCTTCAGAGTTTGTATCACAACTTCATCTCAATGACCTTGAATTTATTCCCATGAGTTTTATACTGGCTTAACACTCTGCACCTTACAACATGGCTTGCCTTATGATTGCCTTATAAAGTTCACTAAGCTTTAAAGCCTTAAAGGTACACAAGAATCATGCATCAAGCCAGAAGCAACCTTCACTTCATCCAGCCTTTGTTGGCTCTAGCACTAAGACGAAACCAGTCTTTCTATTGTTCTGTGTGGTTGAACTACAGAAACAAAAGCTAGAGGAGGAATCTTATGCCCATCAATAATCATTTCTTCACTATTAGCATTAATTTCTTCAAGCTTGTACGACTTTGCATTTCGTTAGTAACAATGAGGTCGCAGGTTCAACTCTTCTTGGTGGCTAAGCGCAGTGTGCCTTCGCCATAGTGTCCGCACCCATGGGTGGTTCCCTGGCTCTGCTCTAGGCAGCACCGTTGGGGGTTTTACCAAGCCCACCCCTTGACGCAGCTGGCAGATCCCATGATGTGCAAGCGGTAGGATCTGTAGGTCCAAAGCGGCCACACACTGAGGTTGGTGGAGGGGATGGGCTCATAAGAAAAAAGTCAAGCTTGTACCCCATCCATCCCGCCCTGTTTCCGCTAATGCAAGAACCTTTATCCTCAAAGGCTTCTCTCCAAGCATCTCTGCTAATTATTGACCAAGCTTTTTGGAAAATGAAGAAGACAGATGATATTCACTTTAAGTGCAGCTCTCAGTCGTGCTGGGAATCCGGGGCATGTTTTTCACGTTTAGTTGACTGCTACTTCCGCAGAAAATTAAAGTGCTAACCAACTTGGAACTAGTCAAACACTTTATTAGATATTCTGCTTCTACTCGGAAACTGTTTTTCTCTTAATATTTTCAGTGCAGCTTAGCAATTGTTTAGATGAAGATATGTTCTACTATCGAGTATATTTCTCCCTGATTTGGTTCCCTTCACCTATGATGAGTTCTGGCAAAGTCTATAACTTAGAAATTGGACGTGTGCATAATGAGCTTTAGCAGTAGTCATTTATGGAGTATTGACCTATTCTGCACACAGACGCTTGTCAGCACACTTTGGCAGATTGACTCATTATGATGCTTACCTTTGCCAAGTCTAATCTTAAATATATTGCATTTTAGAGAAGCTAATGATTTGCAAGACACTTACCCCAGTTTAATATCCATCCCCTGGCTGGTAAAATCACAAGTGAAAATTTTCCATGAATTGGTGGCTGTAGTACGTAACGTTGTGAAAGACAGTTACAATTTAAATTAGATGGGTTTGACAAGGCATGGTCTTTGTTGAAGGCCCCAAAACTTAGGCGTTGAGTTGAGGGAATCCCTCACATATATATAGAGGGAAGACGCCCACGGATTTACTGTATGGGACTAAATCTCAACACCCCCTGATGTTGAGCCAATTGGTTTGTGGTGTTTTTTATAGCAGGGGCAGAGCCACCTAGATACAAGATCCGATGGGGAAACATGCTCTAATACCATGTCGAAGGCCCGAATTCCAACTCAAAACCTTAAGGTGTTGAGTGGAGAGGGTTCCACTATTATAAATAAATCATATTTTAGTTCATTTCCAATACAGGACTATTCTAATACATTCCCTCATATGCAGACCAATTTAGGCTCTGTCACGTGGACCATGACAAACACGGGGTGTGTGGCCCATACTAAGCCCTCTCCACTCAACACATTAAGGTTTTGAGTTGGATGGCCCAATTCAATGAACTCTAATAGTCTTCAACCCTAAACAAGTGCTTTAATAATAGTGTAATAAATGATAAATATGACAATGATACATATTGAGTTGGTTACTAATGCTTTTACTTATCTTTTGAAATGCCTATTGGAAACTTTTGCTATGATAGCTGTCACATAAGATTGTTGGATGAGATGACCTGGTGATTGGTTTGAAGATGGTGTATCAAATGATTTTCATGCTATCACTATTAAAGCTTTCTAAATAAATGTGATCCAAAATTAAATGTAGACTTCTTCCTTTCCAAGCATAACTGGAAACAATTTATGGTGTTCAAAATTGTCATTGACTGTGAAGTACTCTGTAAAAAAAATCACCTCTATATATACTCATTTAAGTTTGGCTACAGGAAGTGGTGCCAATTCTGGTTAATGGCACTTATTTATTTCATTTCCTTTTCAGGTAGGTTTGGTCTCTGATGAGAAATTGGTGGATCTACTTGATTTGGCACTATCTGCAGATACTATAAACACTGTAAAGAGGTTAAGAGATATTATGGAAGCAGGAGTTGAGCCTATGGCATTGATGTCACAGCTGGCAACTATAATAACCGATATTCTTGCTGGCAGTTATGTGTTCACGAGAGAAAGGCTTCGAAAGAAGTTTTTTCGCCGACAAACACGTAAGTGAAAATTTCTTTGTCCAGCTACCACTGCTCTGATCTTCTCCTTGTCGTTTCTCCATGGATGAAGTTATTGTGGCAACTCGTATATTCTTATTCCATTGACATCTACTAAAGATTTGCTATATTAGCATGCTTTGGTAATGGAAATCTTCAGCAGCTCAGCTATCATTGTACTGCCATTGGCTCATTCAACAATAATTAGTGTGTCAGTGTCCTTTATTTGTTTTTTTGTTAGATTTTGTTTAATAATACTATCGTGTCTTTCCTTTTTATCTTTCAGTCTCCAAAGAAGATATGGAAAAGTTGCGTCAGGCATTGAAGACATTGTCAGAAGCAGAGAAACAGCTAAGGCTGTCAAATGACAAATGGACATGGCTCACAGCTGCATTGCTTCAACTTGCTCCTGATCAGCAGTATATGTTGCCAAGTTCATCTGCAGAAACAAGCTTTAATCATAGTCCAATGCTTATCAACAACATCAGTGAGAGAGATATTCCAAGAAAGTCCACCTGTGGCCGGGATGAGGATGAGAATGGAGACATGGGCTTACCTAGAGCCAATGTAGCAGAAGCCAGCACTAGAATGGCCAATGGTAGCATGCATGATGGTTGTAAGATGAAGAATGTAAGCGGAACAAGACATGTTGGGGTGAATCCCTCACGAACTTCTGTGATGTCTTCTGAGTTAACGGAGGCAAGTGGAGGGCCTAATCCTGCTAAAAGGCAAAAGGACATTCAGAAGATCTGGTTGACAGTGCTTGAGAAGATTCAAGTAAATTCGCTAAAACAGTTTATGCTTCAAGAAGGGAAACTGATATCAGTCAGCTTTGGTGCTGGTAAGCTCTTAAATCTATCCTTCAAGAGTGTACTATGAGCTTCCAATGTCAAAAATTTCCTGGAATGTAGTAATATGGTTTTTATGAAATAATGAGTCACAACTACTATCATGCTGAGGAACAATTTATACAATTCTATCGATTCTTTTAGTAACATGAATCCCTGAGGTTGTGGTTCACCTCAAGGTTGTTGATAAACTCAGAATGAGTACATTATTGACCTTAAATAGAGCATGTAAGGAAGTTTATTTGAACAATTCAAAAGGGGGCAGACATATGTATATGGTCTTTATAGATAGGTGGACAATATGATGTCTCTGGCCGACAGATTGCGATAGGTATGTAGCCCAAAATAATCATGTACAGGTTGTTTTATTTTATTTTCCTTTTGTTTGAGAATTTTAGAATTATTATTATTATTTTTTGACTAACTTGATTGCAACAACTCTGGCTTCTCTGGATCTAATGCTGACCAGGTTTGAGGTGGCATACTCTGATCCAATTGCAAATTTAAACCTTCTTGCTCGTATCATGCCTCTTTGTTATAAAACAGAAATATTAAAATCCTCAAGCAAAAACCTCACTTTTGGGGTACTTGTTATATCAAGTTTCCATCAGTGTAGATAGGATTTGTGACCTCTGGGCCATTTAGCAGGAACAATGTTTTCTCTTTAAAATTGTCATGCATGTTGTTCCATTCTGCACAGGACCTATTATCTTGCAGTTAATCATCATTGCTTTAGCTTCTTGTGTTCCTTTTCTCATCATCTTTTGTTACACTGATGAAAAACATATATTAAATATATAGTGGTATCCTCAGCATATTTAGTGGCAGTTTAATTGACTTCAAATGAACCTTTTCTTGCAGCTCCAACTGTGCAGTTGATGTTCAGCTCTCATGTAAACAAGTCCAAAGCAGAAAAGTTCAGGGGCCACATTTTGCAAGCATTTGAATCTGTTCTCTCTTCTGCAGTAACACTTGAAATACGATGTGAATCCAGGAAAGATGTCCAGCCAGATAACCAGGACATCTCACAAGCTTCTGAAAATGGGTCCACTCAAATGAAAATGAAGAGAGAATCAAGGTCAAATGATACACATCTGAGAACAGGGTCTGAGAAACATATGGCAAGGATTTCAAGAGATCATGTAGTCAAAGGCCTTAGTTCTGCGCAAGTTGGGTGGATGCACTCTGATTCTCTGGAAATGGCCAAAAATGAAATTGTTGAAGCAGCTAATTCTCCTCAAGGGCTAGCAAATGTTACCGATCAGAATGCAGGAAATGGAGTAGAAAGTGTATGGGCAGCAGAGCCTTCAACTTCACGAAATCCATCTACCTTAGTTCCTCTGCATGAAAGAAGAGGAAATGCAGAAAGATCTAGGAGGCAGAGCTTAGTTAGGAGTAAAGTATCACTTGCACATGTCATTCATCAAGCAGAAGGATGCACACAGCGAGGTGGATGGTCGAGGCGCAAAGCCATCTCGATTGCTGAAAAACTTGAACAAGAAAATCTGTAAGTAAATGGGATTTAGTAGCTTATTTATGCTTTTTATAATTCTATCAGATTGATGGTGACTGGCCTTATTATGATGATTATGCTTTTTATAAATAACTTGTGATCATAGACTGCAGGCACAACTCCTAAATTGTGACTAAGAAGTAATCAAATTTATGTATTTTGGAGATGCTGAGGTTGGAAGGTGCTGATGATACATTATTGGAAAACGTAGAACATCATGTTAATCAAGAAAGACTTTGGGAATTCCTCAATATGAGAGAGAGAGAGCTCAATGCAACATTGCAACTATGAACATCACTGTGCTTTTCATTTGGAGGGTTCTCATCCTAAAAATGTATATAGATATTATAAAATAATAAAAAGGTTGGAGAGAGCTTGAACCAATCAATCTCAGCTAGATGCTGACAGCCTATTGAATGCAAAAGTTCATGGTCTGCCAATGAGGTAGCTGTGGGCGAATCTTACATTGACATATTTGCCACTCTACCAAGTCTGCTGTCAACACAATAGCCATGATTGTGTACTGTCCTTTAAGAGGGTCTGCAGGATGATTGGAGAGAAAAATTTTAGGAGAAAATGGGCAGGATAATGAGTTTACAATGATACCGTACAAGATAACATCATCAGGACAAGGTGATATACTGTTTTCCATTTTTAGCTTCCTAGACATGAAAAGGTTATAGGAAACATAGTACCCTAAATGGTACCAAGACTGCTGATTGTATAGTTAGCAAACTTCATTTACCCATAATAGTTGCACAAAATGATCATGTTTCTTGAGCTTATTCAAGGAATGCAAACCTGGATTGGGTTCCAGGATCGGCCATGGCTGATCCTGATCCTGATTGGATCGGATCGGCCGATTCACATGAACTCAGGCCAAGCCTAGATCGGCTTCATTCAAAAATTAGTAAAAAATTACAAAAAACCATAAAAAATCAGAGAAAAAAATTGGACACGTGTTTAACTTAAAACATTATTAAAATTAATACATGCCATGCACTTACATCACAAAAGAACAGTAAAGATGATTAAAGCATCAGTAATTAAGTTCTCACAATAATTGAACATAATAAATTATGGTTTTTTGAGCGTCATGATTAATTGATTGGTGTATGTTGATAATCCAAGAAATTTAAAGATAAAAACTAAAAGATGGGCTTTCAGAATTATAAGGAAAGTGGGTACCAACCACTTTCAAAAAAAGAATTATAAGGGAAGTGTTAATATCTATTTTAGCTTGTGCTATGTCTCGTTAATTTCTTGGATGATGTCCATTAATTGCTGGGATTTTGATAAAGCATCAGGGATCTGAACGTCATAATTTTTATTTCATCAGTAGCTAGATTCAAAGAAGGATCTAAAAATTTGGTGAAATTAATTTACTAGCAGTTGGCAAGCTTGGTCTAAGATACTTGATCTTCCCTTAAAGCATTTATTAACTAAAGAATATTGCATGAAAACATTACCCAACATAGAACCTCAAGAATGTGATTCATCATTATGCATCAACACATCACACTTAAGCAAGCCAAGAAAAAATGAAATGTGTTGCACATAGACATGCATTTCTTTACGTTTTTACAAAAAAACAAATGAATCAACTGGGATCAGCCGATTCCACCAATTTCTGCTTGATTCTGGCCGATTCTGGTCGGATTCTTGACAAGCCAGGTGGTATCCCCCCAACTCGGATCGTCACCAGGCAATTCCCAGTTGAATCAGCCGATCTGGGTCAGGATCATCCAATTCTGGAAGCCGTGAGCTTATCTTAACATTGTATTATGCTTTTGGAGAGTTGTGTTGTTACAATTCTTTTTGGGGGTGGGGATAAGTTTGTCTCATCTTTTTGTGATGCATGTAATAAGCTTATGTAACACTTTTGTTAATCTTTACCTATGTGTCAGTTTTAATGTTTACTAATTTGGCTATCTGTGGATTGTTTTGTTGGTTTGCAGGAGATTGGAACCCAGATCAAGGAGCTTGCTTTGTTGGAATGCTTCTAAAATCACCCGCAAGAAGGTGCTGCTTCTCAGGACATTTATAAATATAAGTATTTCTGGAACCACTGCTTTTCTTGCATTTTGGTACATAGTGTATTTATTTTGCAGATGTAGACTTAAAAAGCTTCATGAATTCTGTAAGAGTCGGTCTATGACCTCTCCAGCCTTCCATACTAATCCTTTTATGGGTCATTGCAATGTCCAAGCGCATGTCTGAAATGGGCTTCAGACATGGCCTAGAGATTGTGTCAAGTGGATGGCAGCCAAAATGAGCATTAAGTTACAACAGACCCAGGGTTGTTTTTGAGGACCAGTAGATGGGACGTCCTCAATGAGTGAGGCAGATAGGGTAAAGATGATGTGTAGGAAAAACATAAATAGAAAATTGTTGGATGGCTGGATTTCGTAGATGAGTGACCTGACAATAAGGAGTAGACATTTGTGAAAAATTGTAGTTAGTTACACCATGTGAGATTTAGAAAGCTCAACAGCAAATACCAGATAAGCCTATGAAAGCAAGGAGAGGCAGGAGGGAAAAGAAAGCAGATTCAGGATGATCAAGGAAAGGATAAAAATCTGTTACATGTGGAGAAGCAACTGGACTCAAAGCCAAGCAAATCCCTAACCTCATGAGGTGGGTATATTCTATTAGAAGGTTTATCTGGCATGGGCAGTCTTTTGCTCATCTATGGGCCTATAGCTGGTGCTGCATCTCTGGGGAGTTGCCATTAGCTACTTCATATCCTTGACCTGTCCTTTTGGAACTATCAGGGTCTGTAAGAGATGTTATTTGTACACGAGGAAATTTTTTTGAATGTATTGACACAGATGATGAAGGGTGCTAATTACAGGACATTTTTTGGGAATATTGAAGAAACACCATCCAGGCTATTGGTTTTCTTTAAGAAAAAGGAAAAATAGAATGGAAAATTGTCAAAGAGTGCTAAGCCTATCTAGAACCTGTAAAACGATAAATGGATTAGGGGAAAATTCATTTCACCTTGTTGGAATTCTAAACCAATACGTTATGAAATATGGCTTGTCCACCCAAAGGAAACACGAAGTAAATTTGATGGAAGAGGGGAGACGGTGGCTTGTGCACCTAGAAGCACATAAATTGAGTTTCATATAAGAACCTGATGGCAGTTTGGGGGGGGGGATCATTTAGCATGTTCATCTGGAAAAATCCATAAAAGCTGAATAGTAAGCATTAATAAAACTTGATGTAAATTAGGCATTAAAATTTATGTAAGCGAGAGGGAGGCTGTTGAACCCGAAAAAAATTCTTTGGGTCAATGCATAAAAAAATGATGAAATGCTGACCCAAAACCAGTGCGAAACTGGTGCAAAACCAGTGCCTTAGGTGCACGGATCGTGCACAATATCTGGTGCATTTCGGTGTACGGAATCATACAAAAATCAGCCTATTTTGTGCGTGTGGAATTTCGTCGAACAAGTGGCGGCAGCAAATATGACGCATCTGTTGCAATATTCCAGCAAGAAACGGGGTCCTCTGCATGCCGGGGAGCCACTCAAGATGTTTCGGATTGTGGTCCCAGCAGGTCAAAATCCCCTCACAGCAAGTCGGTTCGCACTAAGGGAGAGATGTCTCCACGTGGACTTTGGATTTGGTCAGCGGAAAAAGCGTCGAGTAAAAAAATAAGAGAGGGACAGCCCCTTTTTATATTGAGCCAAGGCTGGCCGGGCAAGGGGGGTCATGGCTGTCTCTCTCCTCTCTCCTTAACCAGTGGGAGTAGGGGGGGTCGCGTCTCTCTCTCTCCTCTCTCCTTAACTGGGGGAGTAAGAGGGGGGTCCGCACCCTCTCTCCTCTCTCTCCCTCCCTCTCCTTAACTGGGGGAGTTGAGAGGGGAGCCACGGGCCCACCTACGGCCCTCTCTCTCTTCTCTCTCTTAAATCGATGGGAGTAAGAGGGGGATCTGCACCCTCTCTCCTCTCTCTCCTTAACCAGGGGAGGTGAGAGGCTAGCCGCGGGGCCCACCTGCCACCTACGGCCCTCTTCCTCTCTCTCTTTAACTAGGGGAGGTAAGAGGGGAGCCGTGGGGCCTACGTGCCAGCCACACCCTCTCCCTCTCTCTCCTTAGCTAGGGGAAGTAAAGGGGGGTTGTGACTCTCTCTCTCCCCCCTTAATCGGGAGAACTTCGGGAGAACTCCCACCGCTCAATCCTTAACAGGGGGAACTTCAAGGTTTTTAATGCTTAACCAAGGGAATTTGCATGCTCACCTCCCCCAGGCAAGCCCTCTTCAATTTCTATAAATAGGCAAGGCCTTGAGGGAAGAAAAGGACGGATCCACAGTGCGAAAAAGGGCGTGAAGTGCAAGAAGTTGAAGACTTGTGCTTGTGTGTGTGTATTTATGAAGAAAAGAAAAGAAAAGGTATATTGCATATATACCCTGTCATGTGCCTTTTATAAAAAAAGGAAAAGAGAAAGGGGATATAGCATATACACCCCTATGAGTATTTTCTTAAAGTCCCTTTGGATTTGATCCAAGTCAATAGACCAATGGTGATCTTGTGGCGATCTGACAGTCATTTTTTGATCCGATGGTCCGATCGTGTGATCATATGGCGATCCAACAGCCGTTTGTAATCACACTTTAGTCCGATGACTGGATCGTGATCGTATGGCCGATCGCGATTATACTTCAATCTGACTGTCTGATCGTGATCATATGATGATCCAACGGTTCGATCATGACCCAGAATAAATCCAACCATCCAATCGTGAGCAGGAACAAATCCAACGGTCTGATTCCGACCAGGATTAAATATAACCGTCCGATCGTGACCAAGTTCAAATCCAATGTTCCGATTGTGACCAGGAACAAATCCAACTATCCAATTCTGACTAGGAACAAATCCACAGTCTGATCCTGACCAGGAACAAATCCAACGGTCCGTTTTTGACCGGGAGCAAATCTAACGGTATGATCGTGACCAAGAACAAGTCCAACGGTCCGATCATGACCCGGAATTAATCCAATAGTTATATTCCGAGGAACAAATCCAACGGTTTGATCGTGACTAGGAATAAATCCAATGGTCCGATTGTGACCGTAAGCAAGTCTAATGATTCGATTACATAATTGGGACCAAATGTCTGGGTCTTAAAAGACCGAATGCAATTCATATTGCATATATTCAATGAATGAAAACCTTCAATTTTTTTGCAAGAGTATATCTTTAATGGGCGACCTTTACGATCATAACCATTAGGCAAAACTCTCAATATCACATCGGATGTTGTTAAAAGGTTAAGAGTTTTCTTTGACAGTTAATCAATAGTGTTCGAACTTTAATTGATGTAAATTAACACCAACCACGGTTGATAGGGAAAAGTTCAGAACACGAACTCATGTAGTCTGATAAACCTAAAAATCGCGAAATTAATAATGCACATGTTAATAAATCTGATGACCAAACCCTAAATTTTTATTAGTCATCAGGTGTTAGCTCACCAACCTCCGATTTTTGATCAGGTGACCGGTACACTAAATTTGCTAAGACAATTGATCAGGTGTTAGCACACTAACTCTTGACAGTCAAGAGTTTTACCCCCACTAAATACAAGTCTCTTACACTAGGCAGATGTGGAGAATGATAAAGCTCAAAGAAACAGGAGTATAACAAGCATGCAAGAAAGATAAACAAATAGAAAGATGCGTGCAGATGCTTTCAGCTCGTAGTGACTTAATAGTGGATTTCCTTGAATATACCTTGGGCTCACTGAAGATGGACTCCTTCAAGAACTTTTGTATGATCTGGAATGGGTAGTTTACAAACTAGGACTGGATGAGAACACTTGGATATTCAAGATCGCTCTGGTTGCATCATTAACTTCTTCTCGTCCCAAATGCCTTATATTTATAGCCACTTCTAGTTGGCTATTTGTTGGACACAGTTTGGAGTGAGGTGCATGCCTCTCTCTTTGGAGTTCATGTTCGGTAAGAGGCGAGAGGATCGATGTAGCCATTGTGTCGTAGGCTTTTGTCTTATTCTGTCTTGAAACTTGATCTGCAGGGCTTTAGCATAATCATGATCCCTAAACACACAGGGAATCTCATTAGCTTGGATGTTTTTGTTGTGAGAGAGATGTTGCTGTTCTGTCGCCCTAATCACATCGTAACTCTGCACTTTTAGACAACTTTCCCTTCTGACAGAGGATTTCATGCACGTAATCAGGATTTATCTGCACTTGAAAACTCTGCAAAATGAAACACTTTTGTTGGTCTTGGACCAGATTGCTAGATGTAATCTTGTTTTGGAATATTTTAACCTGATGCTTTAGAGACTGTATGGGAAACATACTTTGCGTTTTAATCTGCTCTTGCATTTGCTAGAATATTTCTTCTTTGAAGTCAAATGGAATGATTACCGTCGATATTCATTTTTAGCTTTGACAAATAGTTGATACAAAAAGGACAAGGAAGTATTTGACTGAGTTTTTAGAGAGAATAGAGTGTATTACTTGATCAACTATCAATTAGGGGGGGGGGGGAGAGAGAGAGTGTGTGTGTGGGAGAGTGAGACAGAGTGCAACCGCTTGGAATTCACAGATTTGAAATATATTCTGCTTAAAGGAATAGTCAATAAGACAACTGAAAAACATCGTTGGTTGCACTAAGAGTCAAAAGATATTCAAATTAGGCTCAAACAAGATAGTAAGAAGAATTCAATTTAAGGCTTTTCTGTCTTGGTAATTTACTAAAGCAATCCAATTGATAGAAGCAGTCGAATGATAGTCAGTCGTACCACTCCGACTGTCAATTCAGTTGATTGCTTCAACTGCATTTAGTTGCAAGGAAGACTGAGATGTTTCAACTGAATGCATTCCAACTGAGGACAAATGAGGGTTTTAACTGAGTTACTTATGACTGTCCTCTGTTTTGACTGAGTAGCTATTGATTTTCCAGTGAAAGGGTTTAACCGAGTGTTTCGACTGGAATGAGAGTTCGACGACGGATTTCTAGAGTGGGTGTTCGGACTGGGTGTACCAACTTGGTGTATAGCCTTGACGATGTTCTACTAGTTTTCTTTCCTTTGGTTGCCGTTAGTTGTTATGTCCGGGCATATCTTCTTTTTTTTTTCCATTTGTCATTATCATTTTAATGGACCTGCCCATACTTGTTTGATTATATTTTTGTGTAAATTATGTGATCATTCAAGACACGCAGACCTGATCATTTATGAGTAGGGTTCAACAGAAATTCTTTTTGTCTTTTAGATTATTTGATGGATTATGGATTTTTCTGTGATTTTAGGTGACTTTTAAAGTTTATGAGCATTCCGGTAGCTACTAGTTATCCTTCAGAGTTTTGGGGTGTTTTAAGTACTTGGAATAATTATAGTGATTTTTTTTGTGATTGTAGGGTTTGGAGGGGCATTTTTGTAGTTTTGATGATTCTAAAGGCCATGAGGTTATTTTGTCATTCATATTTTTTAGGGTTTCAAGGACATTTTGTTTTTTTTTTGGGTTGAGTTTTAGGTCCTGGGAGGGTATTCTAGTCATTTTGAATGAATCTTGAGATACGAGGGGTGTTTTAGTCATTTGGGTTGATTGAGGGGCGCTTAGTCATTTAGGATGATTTTAGACCTTTCAGGATGTTTTGATCGTTTAGATGATTTTTAGGGCTTTTAGGTGTATTTAATAATCTTTGGTTAGATTCCAGGGTTTAAGTTATGTTTTGGTCATTTCGTTCCTGTCTTAGGGTTTGGTTTTTTGCTTGGTTCATGTTAATCATAGAACTTTAATTAGGATGCAAAGGCTAAGTATATGTAGGTATTTGCCCAATATTTCTTTGGTACGCTGTGTTTAAGTGAACGATTAACTTGTGTTGGATACCCAATGCCACACAATGTTTGTTAAACGTAGGAACTAACCATTATAGACACTTAAAAGCAAATTGTGATCAGATATGCCTAACTTGAATCCTTGAGTATTAGTAAAACTAGTGATCCTGGACATCAGCAGTAATAACAAGCAGGAAGGAGATATCATACATAAAACATTGCGTTCCATATAAATCCGGATTCATATGGTGTGCACTCGGTGCTGGAAAATAAAGGAGGCAACTGGGATTTTTTTTTTTCATTCCCACCATGGAATTGGGACTGCAAGTGTAAACCTTAAGTACATGTCATTAAGAGGGCCCTGGAGTTTTCCTCTTATATCTTTCTTTATGTCCTTGGAGAACATTGTCTCATGCCGTCACCTCCTTAGATGACAACCAATCACAATCCCCTTGTCTATCCTGGCTGCACAAGCTCCTTGATGCTCTTCTCTCTTATATTATCACCCTTCAACTTTGCCCTCGAGAAATTGAAGGCTACTGAGATTTTGGGGAGTTCAGACTTGAGAGATTCCAAGTTTTTTTGCCCATTTTATTCTCCAAATTAGAGGATTTGATTCTAGGAGGGCTGTTGTTTTCTGGGTCTAAGAGTCTCCCATCATTGTCAATGCCCTTTTTGTTCATATATTCCTGTTAATTTGCTGCTCTCCTCTTCCGTTGTCACCCACTCTGGAACATTCCAAAATGTCCTGATGTTGTTCTAAATGCGGCACCCTGTTGGTGAACTTAGCTATGTCTCTTACCTCAGAAATTGGAGGATGCCAAATTGTGTTGACAAAATAGGGATCCTTTCTCTCTCCCTCCTCTCACCCCCCGGCACAAGCCTTCTGTTTTTTTTTCCTTGTGTGTGTGTGTGTGGGGGGGGGGGGGGGGGGGGGGGGTTGTTATTCACTAGTCCCAGTCTCCTGATTTGTTTCTCTAAATGTGGTGTTTCAAGTGGTGGCGCTTGAAGTTTAGCCGTCGGGGGACCAGCATGCCTGACAGATCTATCCACTGAAATGATCAACTGCCGCCAATGGTGACAAGGTGGGAATGGTAAGTGCAGAGACGGAGACAATGAGAAGACACTCCGTTCCTACATCCTAGTGTTCTGAACTGTCGTTGAAAATTTGCCGTACCTTGATCATCTTAAATTTGGTAACCGTTGATCTATCCTAGTCAGCTATAGACTGTTCAGCTATGTAAAAAGTTACGTGCACAATGAAGGTGCTTCCTCATGTCGATATGCGTGTTAAAGAAGATATCATGATTGGTTCATGTGCTATTAGTTGAATTTAGATAATCCATCGCAAAATTCTGTTCACAGGTTGCAACTGAAATAGTCAGTCTCTATCAGGGTTTGCCGACCACGTGCGGGTCGCCCCGACCCGCACGACCTGACTCGACCCAGGCTATGGGCGGGACGCCCGGGTCGTGGGTCGTCATCGGGTCGCCCCATTAATTTAATATTATATTATATTATATATATAAAGTGTCTTTTTTATTTTATACTATTATTTTATATGTATTATATATATATAGTCTTTTTTATTATAACACGGAGCGAGATGGACCGAGACGGGACCAACCCGACCCAGGCCGTGACCGGGACGGGCGGGTCGGCCGAGACGGCAAACCCTAGTCTCTATTACGTCGCTAAATTTGCGACGGAAATTTTTCGACGCAAATCTGTCGCATACAGCGCCTTAAATTTGTGACGGAATTGTTCCGTTGTTAATACGTCTCAAAAAACACGTAATCTACAATGTTGCGATGATTTTTTATTTCACTGTTAATACATCGCTATTATCCGTTGCAAAAAATCCGTCGCAAAAAATCCGTCGCTACTAGAGCTTTTTCTTGTAGTGAAATAAATATTACCGTTTAATCGAAAGCTTTCTATTACGTGGACAGTGATTCACTTTTAGCTTGTTCCTCTTCAGGTACTGCATTTGAGAATTAGATCAAGAAAGCCACTCTCCCTTCTGAAACATGTTTCTTGTGGAAGATGTCTACAAACAAAGTCTCCAAGGTGAACTGTATCCTGTATGAATAATGTTGGCATTTCTGTAAAAGGCTGTTCTGCATTTCTGCGCCGTTTCAATTCATTTATCTGTCTATTATGCAAAATTTCAAGTTATCTTTTAGTATAGGGAATCTGTACACTAGCGAACGTTTTGAGAAAGTAAAGTGTTATTTTCTTTATGCCTCTGCGCTAAGCTCTTACAGTCTATTTCTCTTATGCTTGCCTTCGTTTTAAAAGATATTTTGTGTTGATTTTCCTTTTTCTTCTTTGAAAAAATGACATGTTATAGCATTCATATATAAGCAAGAGACCCGAGCAACCAAACACAGGCGAACGCATAAAGAAGGTAACATGCACCACTTGTTTGAATTTCTCTTCATAGCTGCCAACTCCAGAGATAAATGCAAGTAAATCCTTTCGACTTTGATCCCAAATATTGAAGATGAAGATGCTTCTCTCCATGATAGATCACACGTTGGCTTGATCTTGTTCTGGCCCCATGCAGCTTGACATGCATCTCCTGCCATGGATACATGTAGTTTCCTTCTCATAGGTTAGTACGTCATGGGTTAATTACTAGCCGCAGGTAATTACACATCTCGAGTGTGAAGTGATTTTTTTTTCTTCTGAATTTTGATTATTATTCTTTTTAAAAAAAAATTTGAGCCATCTAAAAATCAAGATGCTCCTTGTACGGACGGTAGGCTGGATGGGGGGCTCAGAGGTTGAGATAAGTTTTTAAAAATGAAAAATAAAAAAAATTCACTGCACACTGGTATTGCCCAGTTCATTTAAGCATGACTTTTGGTAAACTGCCCTCAGCTCAGTTATCGGTTGCATTTAAGCATGACTTTTGGTAAACTGCCCTCAGCTCAGTTATCGGTTCGGATCTGCTCGTCACACGGCAGCTTGACGGCAATCCGTTGTGGCAAATGTGATGTGGTATCACATTTCTATCCTGCCCAAGTTGGCACATTTATGTTACATTCAGTGAAACTGATTGTGTTCTATCTAGGGTTTGACGTCCCAATCCGGGATATCTCGACTCGCACGTCCCGACCCGACCTAAACGATGGGCAGGACTCTCGAGTCATGGGTCTTGATCGGGATATTTTATTAATTTAATATTTTATTTCATATGTATTATATATATAAAGAGTTTTTTATTTTATATTATTATATATATATTATATATAAAGAGTTTTTTTATTTTAATATTTTACGAGATGGATCTAGACAGAGTAAGACGGCACCGACCCGTCCCGGGCCGTGACTGGGACGGGCGGGTCGATAGAGACGGCAAATCTTGATTCTGTCACGTCCGAATTGACAGATTTACATCGACGGATTAATTTCTTGGACAAAGACCTTGAGTACTTTAGTTTACTGGACCATGTTTAACATCTTAAGTAACAATTTTGTTCATCTTTTCTTCCTTATAATCCGTCGCAATAGATTTGGATCTCTCTTCTTAAGGGAAATATCCAAAATCTGAAGATCCTTAATTAGGTAATTAAGCAATAGGGTTTTTTACATAATCACAAGTATACACCTGTTGAAAGTGAATTTACGTGAAAATTCATTATGTATTCATATTCGCATGTATACCCTCCTTATACATATTTAACGTCATGTCATGCAAGCATGCCCTTCTGGCAATATTCTATTAGAATATCCTTTACCATCTTCGTCACTCCTTAAAAAGAGATTTTAAAAAGAAGAAAAGTGACGATAAGGCCGTACATGATATGTAATGCATGTAAGGAGGGCGGACATGTAAATATAAATGGAAGATAAATTTTTAGACAAATTCACTTTTAATAAGGGTATGTATGTAAAGAATCCTAAATAACTAATACTCCTTCGGCTGATACACACGGTCAATGTGATTAGTCCCGTCACGATGATTTTGTCGTCGTCGTCGTCATAATCTTATCTCAATGATTTGAGGTGGGTTATATAAATTTTATTCTGTCAAAGATTTTTATGAAGTGTTATATTTATATTTAAATTTAAAAAAATAATATATTTTTTAATAATATCATATTATCTTATTTTAAATTTTTCTCGAACTCTTTTACTGACATTCATTAAGATTTTGTCACGAGAACTTTGTCACGAGCATAAAACATTATATATATATATATATATATATGAAAGATATGTAATTCATGCGGAAGAATCCTGCTGCCAGCTCAAGAAATAGAAATTCCTAGTTATAATCTGGTCTTGGATTGCTCAGGCGTTGTGTGTCAAGTTAATAAATCTCGGAGGCATGCATGCTACTACATTAATCAAACATATATATATAGCCAGGTGGAAAAGCTAGCCCGTTCAAGATGCGACCATTAATTCCACATTAAAGAGAAGAACGACGAGTATTAATTCCAAGCTTGTAAGAACAGAGCATGGTAGCTAGACCAGATAGACGTAGATTATTCCACCATATATACATATATTGGTATATGGTGCACTGCAAGACTAGCGCTTATAGGAGGAGGGAGAGGGCTTTCAGTGTGCTGATGGGGACGTACGTACGTGTTCCTGACGATCAGCGGGAGAGGTTGATCCAGTTAAAAGCCTCCTCCATAGCCCTTATGAGGTAGAGGATCTCGTCGTCAAAGACAACTCCTCCAGCTGGGCCAGCAGCATCCGGCGCCGCCAGCGCGGAGCTCTCCCTCTGCCGCCCCCGCCGCTGACGAGACCTCTCGCAGAGCTCCAGCCTGCAGACGGGGCACTGCCCGCGGCTCTTCACCCACGGGACGATGCAGTCGTTGTGGAACATGTGGCTGCAGGGCGTCATCAGCACCTGCTCGTTGGCCCCGAACGTCTCCAGGCAGATGGCGCAGTCCTTGCCCTCGTCATTCTCTTCCTCGGCGCCGCCGCCGCCGCCGCCGCCGACGTCGTTGCCGACGATGCCGCTCCGGCTGCTGAAGAGACCCCTCCGCCAGGCCCTCTTCCTTGGGTAGGTGGGGTTGTGTACGTGCCGCCGCAGCTTCTTCATGGCCTTCTTGAACTCTTCTTCTGTCAGGCCGGGGTCCTCCGGCTCGGCGTCCAGCTGGAGATGCCATTCACCTCTGAGCCTTGGCGGGGAGTAGTCCCGGACGAACTGCCGGAGGGCTGGGTCGACGGCTCCGGAGCCGCCGCCGCCGACGATGCCGTTGGTGTCGAGGACGAGGATGCGCACTGGTGAGTGAGGTCGAGAGGGGAAGCTTCCCATGCACACACACACACACATAATTAATTACTGGAGCTTTTATGTTAGAGAGAATCCTTTGTGCTTATCCATTAAATTCCCTTCACACTTTATCATATATATATATATATATATATATATATATGTATGTGGTTGTGGTTATATATAGTATAAGTCTAAGAAGTAGATTAACTTATGGCTAGGTCTAATTAATTCTCCTTCACATAAAATCTGTACATAGAATTTTTTTTTAAAAAATAAAAGTTATATTACTTTTATTTATGTTGGTAGGGTTGTGATGCATTTGATTTTAATTAAGTACAGAGATGATTTTACTTTACTTCTGATAAGACGGAGAATAAAGGTGTCAGTATGAAAAGTTGAGGGAAAGAGACGGGCAGCGCTGATACCGGCGCAGGCCGAATGGTCCTGTGCGCACCCTTTCCTCGAACAACATCCATGGAGCATATGTGCTTCCACTATCCTCCTCCTGCAGAAGCATATATATATATATATATGGAATATTTGTCAGTGTGATCGATCATCTTTCACGCTTGCAGCTGAAGAGAAACCCACCGGGACGAGGGCATTGCAGTCCAAATAATATATATATATATATATATATATATATATATATATATTATATTGAGTTTATTTCAAGTAGCCCCTTCCTGAAACAAATGGTTGAAAAAAATTCAGAAGAAAACAACGGGGCAGTCTTATATATTATTGGGTCATCTGTAGTTGGCCCAATTTTATTAACGACCGTGAAATGGGCCAACCAGAAAAGACCCAATAATAAGATTGCTGTCACCGATGCAGCGGGAGAACATCATAATCATGATTACAGGTCATCAGTCCTGCCATGGCGCGGAAGCAGCGAGTTCTTGAGTCATGGTGAATGACGAATCTTCGATCCCATCAATAGAATTAGTGGGCTAACGTTTGAACGAGGGGGGAAAAGGCCAGACCAGCTGGAGCTAGCATGCTTAAACCAGATGGCTCACAAACCACAACCGGTTGCATCAAGAAATTAAGAATAATAATATATTTATATATATAACGTGCGACAGCAAATTATATAACCATGAATGAATTGAAGACGCTGAGCAGGTGAAACCTTAAGCATATGCATCAGCTATATATATATATATATATATATATATGCATGGTTGTGATATGAGGTTAATGAATTATATAACTCACTGGTCGGAGACGAGGGGGCCATGGCACAGCAGCAGCATGAGCATGCCCGTTCCCTCCTTGTTCTTCGCGGTCAGGTGAGCTTCCACGATCATTAATCCTCCTCCTTGGCCAGCTACTACTCCCTGCAGGCCGTGTCAAGGCGAAGTTGTTATTATTGGGAGCTCTCCTCATGATCTTCGTGCAGGAAACGCGCGTGGGCCCCCCCCCCCCCCCCCCCCCCTCCCCTCCTCCGGCTGGGCTTGCAGTTGATATGATGCAGAAGGTGTGGTTGTGGCCGTCTGCGTTATATTCCTCTCTGAGAAGAGAGGAGGAGCTGTCGGGTAGCACACGAGCGAAGGGCCCATTAATTCCGAAAGAGTGATTATTCTCTCTACTGCGGAATGATAGACGTACCTCGCAGAAAAGACGAAGGCATCTGATGCTTGCTTCGTCATATGTCACAGGACAAATAATGTTGAGATGACATGAGATCCTCCTTTAATTAATTACTTTTATAATTAACACTAAAAACTAACACATGCATGCAATTTACTTAATTTTGATACACATAAAGACCAAAAAAGGATCATACCGGTATACGTTTGTTCAGTGGATACTCTCTCCTATTGCAACGAGAGGGGGGGCTATTCTTGACATTTCAAAATTATATAATATGTTACAGAGATATGTCAAAGACTGATGTTACTAAACCATTAATAATGATCTCTTTTTTGTTTTAAAAAGTGGGGTCAAACTAATGGACATCAGTTGTTATATGATATATATATATATATAGTTATATATATATGTCATCCAAAATGCCAAAAGAAAAGGTGAGTATGTGAAGCACTTGTATATGCATGCATGGTCGTCCTTGAAAGTCCCCTGATATTTTTTTTCCCGTCCAAATCGATGTACCATGAGGGAGCGGATGTAAATTAAAGAGAGGGTGGGCGAGTTGACCTGACAAAAAAAATTCTACACTGTGGACCATGCGGCAGCTGACCTCTTATGAATTTGGAATCAATTCATCCGAATCGGTACTCTCTCTCTCACACACACACGCACGCGCGCGCGCGCGCGCACGCGCACACACATACTCTCTCTCTAGTTGGTCTACATTTACAAGGCATGCCCATCGTTCATGATACAATGAAATGAGTAATGTTTTTATATATTTCATTCCCACAATATCTTATTTCATTCTACACTAGTATACATTTCTCTCTAGTTGGACCCCCCCCCTTATGCTCTGCGGCCTCATGCCACCCTCCCCTTTTCTTCTTTCTTACACCTCCTTCCCCACCCAATCTCTCAGACCGGCCTCCCCCTCGGCCATCGCCGCTAGCTGGTAATGGATCACAGCCGTGCCGATGTGTCAGTTCCACGCCGACAAGATCCGACGTACGACCGGTACACGCTGGCACGATTCAATCCAAAAAAACCTTGATGAGCACCAACATTTTATTTTGATGCTCAGGCTCTCTGTTGAATTCGTTTTGCTTTCTTCTTAGGTGATTAAGCACTCGTTACATCAGAAATGGCTAAATGGAGAGAGAAGAGACTGCTCTATTTGTCGAGTCATTATATATGTGTAGGATGAAGAATTTGAATGTGCGACCTCATTATTAATGCCCCCACGACTTAAATAGACACTGGCAAATCAGTTGGCATATATGAACTCAGGCATCATCGGATTCCAAAGAAGACCTTTGCCTAAGACACGTACTTACGATTACGTAAGTCGTAAGTATAAATTAGATTATACCTACGATTTTATGAATTTATATATATTATCTACGGTTGATGTCGTAGGAACTAAGAGTACTTACCTATGGGAGGGGAAGTCACGACAACGAAGAGATCAGAATTGGAAGAAAGGGCGCCGCTTACCAAATTATCACCACTGTTTTAGGTTATATGAGACTTCTACAACGTCAGAAAAACATCAAATATTCTAGCTGTAATGTTTCAAAACTCTCTGCCATCCAGCCTGATCGGATGATATGATGCGGAGAGACCCCGATCCAACATATATATTATGCTACGACGTGAACCAGAGATCGATCATTTGGCACGCACGCTCTTAATTATTTCTCTTGCACAAATTGTAAAAATGAAATCATTAATTATCATCGTCGCCCATTGTGATCACAGTCTTATCTTGTTATTATTTAGAGACGACTAAGTGAAATAATATATAATATATAAAAAATTTAATTTAAATATAAACTATTTTGACATATTTATATGTGTGTTTAAATTCACAAAATCATAATGTTGAGATACACAGGCCGAGAGTCATAAGCATATGAATCACAACTTATTTAACTAATACGAGACTATTATCTAGAGGACTATTCCCAAATTCTAACACTCTCTCTCACGACTAAGATGGGACATAGATATTAATTGGGTGGAGATGACATATATGGAGTTGGGTCCAAGACCACGCTCTGATACTATGTTGAAATCCACGAAACCATAATATTTAGATACACAGGCCCAGAGTCATAAGTACATGAACCACAACTCATTTAACCAATACGGGACTATTGTCTAGGCACTATGTCCAAATTTTAACATTCCCCCTCACGGCCAAGATGGGTCGTGGATATTAATTAAGTGGAAATGACGAGATAAGAAATATATGGAGTTGGGTCCAACATCATACTATGATACCATGTTAAAACCTCCAATAAACTAGCATATGTCAACAAAAAGAAAGGATAAGTAACTATGATTATTCCTATAAGTTATTTTTATGATTAGTTACATTTGAATGATAGATACCCACAACACCATTAACCTTCGAATTTTTGTTTATCTCTTAACAATGTGATTAATTTTTTATTATTGTTGCTTAAAAGAAAACAGGAATGTTGGAGGGGGTTCAATTCGTCTCACTGGCACATCATCATCCGTTTGCTCTAAGACATATCATCAATTGAGTGACGATCGTTTTTTCTTTGAAAGTCATGATCAGATGCTATCCATATTGATTATCCCTTAAGAATAACTGTGGGGCGCTAGGTAATTAAGGGCGGACAAATTAAAGCAAGCAAGCGGACTGCAATAATGAAGTTAATTACATATAACACGGGGTATAAATGAGGTCAGAGCATTGCTAAGGGGCACTAATTATTGATTATCCCTTACGATATATAGAAATTTTCGTGAAAATTTGATAGTGTCTACATACACGATAGAGTAAACTATAAATAGAGAGAAATACTTTGTGCATCGAATTGATTACACTTTCACCACGTCAACGTGCAACATCGTCTTGGATTGACTTAGGCTAGCGTGATATGATGGGGCTCGTAGAGAAACTAGGTGTGAAATACCACTGTGATGGTTGTATTAAATAAAGTCAATTCCTTTGCAGACCATCATTTTTCACCTATCAAAAATATCCTTTGAACCTTTTTCTTCTCCACTATTGTTGGTCTTGGCTCTGAGAATGGGCATTCCTCGGTCTTACTTGTGCAGGTTGCCAAAAATCGAGCAGAGTTCTGTTGTTGTTGAGGCCACGGTGGGAGGGGGGTTGTCCATGGCACAACTGACGACAAGGAGATTCGCCGTAAAGTATGTGCTTGCCCATAAGAAGAGGCACAACTTCATCTAGCCATCCCTAGTGGAGCTCACCCGAGGGTGCGACATCGGCCTCTTGCCCAACGACCTAGGCAAAGGGGCATGTAGCTTCTCTTTTGTTCCTCGCTCTTGTGAGAAGTGACAACCAACACTCTAGCAGTTTTCTTTTGTCATTGTGGAGAGCTAGAGAGAGGTCCTAAAGTGAATGAGTGACCAGAAATAAGTGCCGAAAAAAAAAAAAGCAAAACAACAAAGAAATAAAGTATGTGACAATAAAAACTGATTGTGTGTGTTTGCACTAGAGTGAAATGTACTGCACTGGACTGAAATAGTGCACTGTAATTATCCGCACTATATATTTTCTTGGACATGATTTTCTATCTGTCATGATGTATTATCTATATGAAAATACATATTTTCTTACACATGATTTCCTGAATGAACTTTTCTCCATGAAATTTATACATAAATGAAACGCAATCGTGAGGAGTAAAATACATTCAAGTGGATAGAATCATGCAGCACTAACATTCTTCTCCTTTTGGCACAAGACGACAACATTCTGTGTTATAATAATATCTTTTGCACATAACTGAAATATTTTACATAGAAGTGAAACTTTTTGTACATAAGTGAAACATTTTACGTTGTCATGAAAAAGACTTTGCACAGAGATGATAAAGTTATATTACAAAGTCCAATCAAACGCATTCGCAAGGAGTGAAACGCGTGAAGTGGGTGGAATCACACAACACTGACATTCTGCTCCATATTACACTACACTGTAATATTTTGTGCTATAATTATACCTTTTGTATAGAAGTGAAATGTTTTGCACAGAAGTGAAATATTTTATAGTGGACTGAAATATTTTGTCATGTGATGAAGTTGATTACACTTCATTGGTCGACAGGATCTGGGGGTCGGTCGACATGACTGGCCTGGGTCAGAGCGTGCAGAAATCTAGCGTTGAGTTGATAAAGTTACATCGCAAAGTCCAAACAAACGCATTCGTGAGGAGTGAAATATATTCAAGTGGATGGAATCACATAACACTGACATTCTGCTTTATATTACATTAGACTACAACATTTTGTGCTATAATAAAATATTTTGCACAGAAGTGAACCATTTTGTACAGAAGTAAAACCTTTTGTACAGAAGTGAAACATTTTGCACTGTCATGAAAAAGAGTTTGTACTGAGATGATAAAGTTGCATTGCTTTCTTTTCTTAAAGTGTAATCAAATGCATTTGTGAGGAGTGAAACGTGTTCAAGTGGTCGGGATCACGAAGGATTGAAATTGTGACTTAATATTACACTAGACCGCAACATTCTGTGCTATAATGATATCTTTTGCACAAAAGTGAAATCTCTTGCACAGAAGTGAAATATTTTGCACACAAGTGGAATCGTTTGTATAGAAGTGAAATATTTTACAGAAAGAGGAAACATGTTTATAGTGGTTGCAATTAGGCCAGCTCAACACGCAACACCCCCTCTGATCGGTCCACGCAGGCGAGACTGGGCATGCACTTGCAAAGAAAATGAGATATGATGGTCCTGCAACATAGGTATTAAATGGGTGGGTTTCCAACCGTAAACACATCAACAAAATTTCTCTTTTACCCTTCTTCCTCCCCCAGCCAATTCTCACCCTCGGCGGGAAAAGTATACACCATTTTGTCATTTCCATGTTCTGCGCACAAAAACCCACATGCGAAATCTCCATTTTCCCGCCACCACTCTCCCCTTCCATTTCTTCGGCGGGAATGAAATTAAAAGTAAAATGAAATGCTCCTCGGTGGAACATTCTGCAATCTCCATGCCTTTAACCACTTGGCCCATTGTCGTCGAAGACGAATGTCAAACTTGACGAGTGTTTTGATCATCATCGGAGAGGAAGAAAGAGGGTCGCGACGAGGGGACCACGGCGAGGGTTTCATACGACCTCAATACCTAGCGCTATGGCATCTAAGACCAGCAAGGGGAAGAGGTCGATATTACGAGGCAGTGTCCAATGGTAAAAGAAAGCAGCAAAAGGACAAGAGAGGACGTCAGAGCCACATGAAGAGGAAATCTTGTCCTTGGCGAAGGCGGAGGAAGAGCCACAGAGAGGAAGGGCTCAAGAGAGCGTTGGTGACATAAGAGAAGAAAGTGTAGAAAGACTTTATAGCAAGTTAGGGTAAGAGTCAGAGTCCGACAGAGATGGACAGCAACAAAAGGAAGGTAAGACAATGTTTCATTCTTATGTAATATATAACATTTCAATACAAAATATTTCATGTACATGCAACATATTTTAGTCGGACTGTACATCAAGCTGTAATACGTTTCATTCCCAAATAAAATATTACATTTATATAGAAAAATATTATGGTTATATAATAAAATGTTAAATTTCTGTAACAAAATATTTCATGTATGTCACAAACTATTTCATATATGTAACAAATAGTTTCACTTAGATAACAAACTATTACAAGTGTATCACAAAATATTTTATTTCTATAACAAATTATTTCAAGAACACCAAGAACAAAGGTGTTGGCCAAGTGGTGAAGATTTGTAAAGCAAATGGAGAAGATTAGATAGCCGATCATTCATCGTTGCTTCATTTCTTTTTACTCCAAGGCTGTTCAGGAAATCAACTCCAGGGACTGTCACAAAACTCTGTTGAATAAGACTCCTTCTCATGTGTTTATGAATACCCCTCAAATTTTCTTCGACATATTTTTGTTAAAGGACATATTATCATGTCATTTGTAGGACGGTATTTTCCTGTTTGGTAGACACAAAGTGTAATTTACCACGTTGGATGTTACATTAGTTCTGCGACTCCCATATACTGGGAGGAGGGTCGAGCACGCAGGCTCTAAGAGCCAAAAATCTCATTTGAAAGAGAGGTTTGGGAAACATATGACCATAAATAGACATATGGTGGTCCAATTAATCAATGTTCTCAAGAAATTCGACAAGAAGGAAGACATCGAAGACACAATATGCTTAAGGATTGTTTTGATACTGTCAACTTTCATTTGCCCGTATACTAACTATGCTTGTCCAAAGCAGATGCTGCATTGTCTTGATGACATAGGTGCTATTGGATCTTACTCGTGGGTTGCGGCCGTGCATGAGGTTTTAATGATCAGATTAAGTGCAATTTCTAACATGGAAAAGAAAATAGTCTCAAACAAAAGTGGAAGCTCCTATACATTACTGGGCTATACTGCTATTGTTCCAGGAGAAACTTTGTACTTATATCTCTCTCGGCTACTCCCTCTATTGTTAGCTCGGTATTAGTCCGAGATGATCGGGGGACCCAAAGGCCGATATATTACATTAGCAAGGTGCTCCTCGACGCTAAGAAAAGGTACCCCGCAACCGATAAACTCGTACTAGCGTTGGTGACCTCGGCCAAGCACCTTCGGCCCTACTTTCAATGACATAGCATTGTGGTGCTGACCAGCGAGCCCTTGAGGAAGATTTTGGCTCACCCCGAAGCATCGGGACACCTCGTTAAGTGGGCGGTAATGCTCGGGGCTTACGATATTTCCTTCCGCCCTCGCATCGCCATCAAAGGACAAGCGCTCGCGGACTTCATTGCGGAAAGCACCTCTCCAATTGACGAAATCCCCCGACCTACGGCTGGCCCAGTCTGGGAACTTTTCGTTGACGGATCCTTGAGCTCGGCCGACAACGGGGCGGGAGTCCTCCTTAACTCCCCGGAGGGGGTGGAATTGTAATACGCCGTAAAGTTCAAGTTCGCGGCATCCAACAATGCCTCTGAGTACGAGGCCATGATTTCGGGGGCTCGGATGGAAAGGCGCCTCGGAGCAGAGCAAGTCAAGATCTACACCGACTCACAACTGGTGGCCAGCCAGATCAACGGGGACTACAAAGCTCGAGAACCGCTAATGATTAAGTACCTCCAACTGGTGAAGGAGGTAGCTAGGTCATTTGAGACCTTTCAAGTGATCCAAATAACTCGGGAGGAAAACTCCTGAGCGGATGCGCTCTCTCGCCTCACCTCCTTCACCAGCTCATGCGGGACCCAATCGATCTTCCTAGCTCGAAGAGCTGGAGCGCCCCAATGGGGATCCCGAGCTCGTAGTCTCTATTCGTGCGTCGCCCGACGATTGGAGGACGCCCTACATCGCCTGGCTAGGCGACGGGCAGGAGCCCCCTGACCCACGAGAAGCCCGCCATCTTAAATATCAAGCCCGTTGATTTGTCCTACTTGACGGACTGCTTTACCGACGGTCTTTTGCCGGACCCCTCCTTAAGTGCCTTGAATCTCAAGAAGCTCAGCGAGCAGTCGAAGAGGTTCACGAGGGAATTTGTGACGCGCATCAAGGAGGAAGGTCGGTTGCAAGGATTCTATTGCGGCAAGGGTACTAGTGGCCAACCTTACAGTGTGATTGCACGGCCTATGTTCGGGGGTGTGAGCGTTGTCAGCTGTTCGACCATTTGATTCACCAACCGGCTTCGACACTGGTATCGCTCACTGAGCCATATCCTTTCACTCGGTGGAGGATTGATATCTTGGGTCCATTCCATGTCGCCCAGGCCCAAAAGAAATTCATCATTGTCGCCATTGACTATTTCTTCAAGTGGGTCGAGGCCGAGGCATCCGCAAAGATAACGGAAGGTGTAGTGTGGAGTTTTGTGTGGCGGTTTACTTTGGCATCCCCCGAGTGATAGTAAGCGATAACGGCCGGCAGTTTAACTGCATTTATTTTTTGAATAAGTGTGCTTACCTACATATTCGCAATCACGTCACTTCGGTAGCCCACCCACAGGCTAACGGTTTGGTCGAAAATGTTAATAAGACTCATCTTAAAGGCATCAAGATCAAGCTCGACAGGGACAAGGATAACTGGCTCCTGGAACTGCCTAGCGTACTATAGTCATACCACACTACTCCAAGGGCCTCGACAAGGGAAACCCCTTTCCACTTGGTTTATGGCTCCAAGGATGTTATTTCGTTGGAGATTGGCAGCCCATCTTTCCGAGTGGCCAACTTCCATCCCGAGCTTAACAATCAGAAGTGGTGGATAGAAAGTACAAAGAGATAGCAACAAATGATAGAGAAAGGAAGTCCGAAAAATGAATACAAGTTGATCTCAGTCTATTGAGATCGAGGAAGAGGATAGGGGAGTCTGCTACCTTCCGGAGGGCTCAAGAACTATAGGATCCTTGGCATCCGGCGCTACATTAATGATCGACAACTGTGCGCACTTGGCCCCCTCGGGGGGGGGGGGGGGGGGGCACTAGCTCGGGCACTGATGACGTGGCGGCGGCGGGGAAACGATCGTCGGCACTCCGAAAACTCGAACGGGACGAGAAGTGGCACATGAAGGGGGGAGATAACTATTGTCTCACGCAGCTCGACCTCTCGCCGGACGGTCTCTCACTGGGCAATCACTCAAATCTCATAAGGGATTTGGAGGGAAGGGAAACAATGGGAGAAAGCTACGTGGGTTTTCTTCTTTCATAAGCATTCAATGAGCAAAACAATACAACTATCCTCCTTTATATAAGGATGGCCAAATTACACTAGGACACAAATACCCCTAGACAATTCAACTAAGGACCTTCCTATCCTTTTACTATTGGCCTAATAAAATAAAATACAATACAACTTTTGACTATTGGCCTAATAAAATAGGAGTTTTGACTAGTGGCCTAATAAGACAATACAACCACAATACAAATAAAATACATAATCATGACGTCGAGTCTCCGAGCCACAAGCTCGGTGGTGTCGGGGTGGTGTGGCGTCGGCTCCGTGTGACTAGTCCGGTGTCTCCACCAACTGACCCTACTTGTGTGGGAACTATCTCGACCGAGTGCTCTCCCGAAGTGGCAGGAGCTAGCAGCTCTTCCTCCGCAGGAGCAGGGGTGTCCTCGCTCTCTTCCTCGACATCGGACTCGGACGAGGATGGAGAGGTCGAGCTCTCTTCGTCTGAGTCATTGTGCCACCCGGGGTTGAAAATGAGCTCATTAAGGACTTGCACTTGCACCAGGCGCGCCACCCGTTTGAAGCCTTGCGTGAAACCCTTCCGCAGCCCGTGGTTGTAGCCTAGCTCGTAGTACGTGAAGGCGATTTTCTTCATAGCTTCTCGATATTCTTCCGAGCCCAGGTATCGCTCAATCGCCTTCGCCTCGACCACCGCCTCCTTCGTCGTGAGTCCCGCCAGCCTTGGCTCGGTCTCTACCACTTTCGCCTCGGCATCCCTCCTCTCCCACTCCGCTGCCAGGAGACGACTTTCGAATACTTCCCGTTCAGCCCCCCACTGCCTTGAGCTTGCCGCATAGGCCTAGTACTCCTTCTCCAGGAGCCCACTCTTCAGCTTTGCCGTATATCGGGCCTGAGACAGCTGCTCAGACAACGATCGTATTTCTTCTTGATTCGCCCGAACCTGCAATCGGAGCAATGTCGCCTCCTGGCGGAGGACCCCAAGCTCAGAGGTAAGCTGTCCGAGCTTCCTGTCTGACTCGGCGCGAGCCCTGGCCTGGGCCACCTCGCCTTTTTCTGCCTGCGCCAAGCGGTCCACGATCTCGGCTCCCAACTGAGCCATGAACATACCTCCCCCCATGACCCTCTCGATAAGCATCCGGGGGAGCAGCGCTGGAATTCATCCCGAACGGACGGAATCGCCAATGTCCGACAACATTGGTAGATGGAGGCCCGAAGGGTGAATCACCCCTGTCGAGAGCTGAGACCCCTCCCTGGCTGAGTTTGCATTAGGGGGTCCCCCTCGGGGGTTCCTAAGCCAGAGGCTGCGGCGCCTGACCCGGTCGGGATTCCCGGGTCAACCTCTTCTCCGCCGTGCACCCCGCTGGGCTCGGCAATGGCCCCCTCTGCCAAAGCCGGCACCTCTGGCGGAGGGATCGGTGATGTCAAGTGACAGGTGCACTCGCTCGGAGGTTTCTCAGCCGCGCTAGCGACCTTTGCCTTTTTCTACCTACTCTGCTCGGCGGTCATAGCCTTCATAGAGGCCAGCATTAGCCGTTGCTCGGGATCTTTTCGCTTAGACCCCCGTCGCTCTGGCTCCCACCCCAGAAAGGACCCGCTTACCCTTGTACTCGGCAGAGGAGGGGCCTTCGGCGACCAGAGAGGCATCTCGGGCAACCGCCACCGTTTGTTCTTCAACTTCAACCTCTGAAGGTGTTTTGATGATCCCCGTCAACGCCGCAAAAAGGCTTTGTCGACCAAAGAAGGGCTGTTAGAAAAAAGGCCTGGCAAGACAACACGTGCGACCGAGCATCCAGAGTCCTTACCTCCGGGAAGCAAAGGGATGCAACCGTAGCGCTGAAAATTGACCTTAGACATAAGCTCCAAGGTCGACCGCATGTGGCCTTGAAGGATCTTGATCTCCTCCTCGATCTCTGAGGAGATTGCCGAAGGCCTCGCAGGAAGCACCGGTTGGTAATTCAGCGGGACAGGGAAGTTCCAGGGGGAGCCCTTAGTGTACCCTACCCAAAAATACTGAGTTTTTCACCCCTTATGTGAAGAGTCTCAAGGGGAAAGGGTAACACAACTCATCCCTCTCCTGGCTTGAAAGAAAAAGAAGCCCTTCCCGACCTGAGTATGCTCCTTCAGCTCATAAAAGGCGTGAAAGAGGTCAAGGGACACGGCAATGCCGCATATGTGGTAGAGGACAATGAAGGAAAAGATGAAAGTATATGAGTTAGAGACCAGCTGGACAAAAGCCAGCTGGTAAAAGTCCAACAGATGGACAACGAAGGGGTGGAGGGAGAGATGAAAGCCACACTTCCAGGCCAGAAGGTAGCTACAGAAAAGGCCCTAGCGGGTATCCAAGCTAGACTCATGGGTTTTGGCAGGAGAGAAGTAATACCGCCAGGGGAGTCGGTAATGGATTTCGAGTTCCTTCACCTCTAGTTTGGTTAGCTCACTGCCTGGATGGCGGCCGGACGCTGGAGTAGCTAGAGCTTCCTGCCCCTTGCTCAACCTCCTTGCCACTGGTTTAATTTCCTCGTTGTGCTCTGCCATTGAGGATTGGAAAGAAGGTGAAGAGCTACTGGAGTCAGAGGAGCTTGCTGGAAGAGGGAGCTGGCAAATCGCCTCCATGGTAATCTCCGCTAGTTCTTCGAAAGCTCTGACTATCTCTGGATCACTCTGATTGCCCTCACGAAGCATGAATCTCTCTACAAGCTTACAAAAGCAGGGGAAGACGAAAAAAACCCTAACGAGGAAGGCGGAGAGCAAGCACGGGGAATACTTATATAAGCCCCAGAAGGCTTTGAGAGAACCACTGTGACGCCTCAAACTCCAAGAGGGCGCCTCCGAACCAACGCGCAGTATGTGATCATTACGCTAGAGCTCCCATGAGCTAGGACAACCGCATTAATGGCCCCTATAATCGAAGTGGGGACAGCTCACAACAGCTAATCCCCATTTGAGCCACGACCCCGATTTGTATATACTCTACTCTCCGAGCCCATCTTCTGTCTCGGAAGTAGGGGGTGTGGACACCGAAAATTGCACACCCAGATGTCCCGCTCGGCCCCGCATCAACAACGGCGCTGAGTGAAGAGGCCCTTGTTTGCGACCTTTTCTTTCTTTCCGCCTTTTCGTTCGCGTATCGATCAACCAATTAACCAACTGGTAGTCAACTGACTGATTGACGACGCGGGCGTGCCAGTCACATGAGTGACAATTTTATTGTGCGCTCATTCTGACCCATATCGGGCGAATGTGAGGTTCGGTCGGGACCAGCAGTCTGCCATACCGTAAAGGTTATGGCGTTAATTACATCCCCCACGAGGAGGGAACACCTTTGATTAATTGCCGAGATATCGGGCTGTCGAAGCCGGATTAAAAGGAGCTACATGATGATCATGAGGAAGACATGCAGGATGCACATATTTATCGTATAGCAGATGTATAGTTCATGGAATTATGGACCCTCGGTACGTGGCGGAGGATGTAGGTCCGAAGACCACCATCGCGCATGACGAAGACTTCCGGTCGGGCGTAACCCGGTCTTCTGTCGATGCCATTTGATATACCCGAGGATCTATGCATGCATGCACACAAGACATCCACACCTAGATTACACATGAAGATAGTGTTATGAAACGGTGGCGATCAGCCGCATTTACTGCCCTTCACTGAGAGGAGGAAGAACGGCGCAAGTGTAATAGCGAAAGCAAAACGCTTAACGGATATGACAATGAATACGATGATAATATGACCCGGGCTCGCTTGGCCATCTTTTTTTTTTTATTCACCAATTACGGCTTATTGACATCGCCCCCGAAAGACGAGACTTACCCGGGGTGAATGAATCATTAGAGTGGCATGACGCTTCAAAATCGGGGGTGACTACAAGTGTATAAGAACGCTTACACGACGCGGTCACGCGTAGGTATAGGGGTTAATACGGCGCGGTGACCATGTGTATTGAAACGGCGCGCAAGGGCTTGGGGGCGCGCCGGTTTAGGGCGCGCCGGAAAGGCGCAAAGGAAAAAAAGTTGGAAATGAGTGTGGGGTTAATCCGGCGCGGGGGGGTACCGCGCCGGTTTAGAGCGCGCCGGTTAAGACCGCGCCGTATTAAACCTGTTTTGTTGCATTATGAACCCTTTTAAGTTTGTTAGACTTCATGGGACCCTTTCTTGAGTTGTTGGGCCAGATGATTGTTCGATTGGAGTCCACGGCCTTCTGGAAATGAGGGGGGAGGTCAGTGCGAGGTTCATACTCGAGCACTGAGTTGATTCGATTCGGAGCGATCATTTTATTGACATAATTATCTGGAGTCTGTCAAAAATTTGACAGCATCTCCCCTGAACCAACAGAGTTGCAGGGGAGAATCGGGGTCATACTCACTAATGGAGCAAACCCCTAAATCACCGGTCTGCCCAAAGGCGGCCAGCATACCCCACTGGATAGGATACCCCGAGGACAAGCCTGCCAGGGGCACCAAAGCTCCACAGGGGAAGAGATAGAAGGGCGAAGTCACTGATGATGAGGACGACATCCCGAGGACTAGCCTACGAGGGGTGAAGGACTCGTGGTCAGTGATTCGTCCCATGAAGGGACTGACCATTGGGAGAATGGAACTCCGAGGACTAGCCTACAAGGAGCACACACCCCCTGGTCTCGATCGGGCCTTGGTCTGTCGGGGTTGAGTTCGTTGACCCAGGCCCCCTTCATTATTAGCCATGGCTTCGAGAAGACGCCCACCATGAAGAGGTAGGGCCCTCGGTCGCCCGGCAATTGCAGGAACTAACGGGGGAATGTCCCCCTCCCCGGGTGATTGAGGTGACGGGGAAACCTCGGAACGATGCAGATGGCCACGAAGAACAAGTAATAAAGGCCTAAGTTAGACAGACCCCCGGCAGGGACATATGCTCGAACAGTTAGAAAACAATATTCAAGGGGATAGACCCTATACATGGCAGACAAAGGCGCGCGCGGAGGCACGGCTCCATCCGAGAGGAGAAAGGGACGCAAAGTCCTTGAACCAAACGTAAAAGAAATGAAACGAAAGAAAGCCCCCGGGGAGGGGTGTTTCTGTAGCCCGTGATGATTCGGGGCGTGATATGAATCTCGAGAAAATCGGGATCGGCCCTACGCAAGGAAGAACCCTGATGCGCATATCAGTATAAATAAAGATAGAGAAAGGGGAGATCGTTCCTCCAATTTATTGATTCAAGCATCCACATGCATGCATACATATCACCATCCCTAAGACAGGGAGCATTTAACATTCGCACGGCGAGATTACAATTCTGGCACCATTGTTTGGTTGCCGTTTAATGATATTTAGAAGCAGAGGACGCCCAGGTCACAATAACAGAGAGAAGATGGCAGAAGAAGGGGGGAGGGGAATCGACTCATATCATCGTCGCCCCTCCCCTCCATCGCTTACATTCGATGTGTAGAAGCTTAGAGGAAAAGGAAAAGAAATGCGGAAAGCATGAATAAAAACGACCCCTGCCCACCTGTTCCTCAGAAACAGAGTATCGTAGATGCCGGCCGACGCTCGCCCCTTCAGAGAAGAAAGCCCTCCCTCTCTGTATCTCCTGAGAAAAGAAGAAACTCTCCCCCGTTTCCCAGTTGCCTTTCTCTTCTCAACTGCCTCACTCTTTTCTTTCTTTCTTTCTCCGAGAGCCGGCCTTTTTTTCAATCGAACCTCGCCCATATATATAACAGGTTGGAGGCTCTTCATCCGGCGTGAGCTTTTGGCGCGCCGAGAGGAGTCTTCATCAGCTTATCGCGCCGGTTTAGGCGCCATCAGATAGGGTAGCTTGCGCGCCGGGATGAGGGCGGAAGGTAAAGGGGGGCGCGCCGGGATAAGGGCTGAAGGTAGGGGGCGCGCCGGTTTAAGGGTATGAAGGTAAGGGGGCGCGCCGGGATAAGGGGCATTGAATGAGGGGCGCGCCGGTTTAAGGCGCGCCGGGCTAATGCTTCTCATGCGCTTCAAGCCCGTCGATGAGTCCGGGGATGATTCCGGGAATCACCGTGAACATTAATCTTGCCAATGCTCCTTGAAACTTCGACGAGGTGTCTTGTAGAAGCTCCCAGGTTGACGTACGGCCCTCCTCGAGACTCCTGATAGCTTTGATTTGATCATGCGGGCTTTCCACTGACACGACCTTTGGCTCCACGATCCATGCTGTTGGCTCGGTCTGGCTCGTGCCCAAAGCTCCTTAGGGGGTGATGTAACACCAAGGATAGTTTCGCCTGAGCTGGGTGATCATTCGGCCACCAATGGGCCCACCTTGGCAGGGCCGTACCCGTGCCGGATGATCGGGATCTTCTGCCGATAGAGCTTTCGGTCCTCCGTCTTGGAGAGCCGGGGGAACTCCTTCATCTTCGGGAGAACCTCTTCATATGGTGGGGAAACCACCGGATAGACCGTCGTCCTAGATCGGACAACGGGTGTAGTGTATGCGGCATGACAAAGTCGATGCCGGTTCATTGGGCAGGCTTGGTCGCACTGCCGGTTGGTTGTGGATTCATCTCGGCTCTCCTGAGGTGAAGTCCCCGTATCCATACGGAGTGACTCGAGGCTCTGGCAGCTTGAGAAGTCTTCAATATGTTGATTTACATCGGCTTCCGTGCTTCGGTGTGCCGGGTCATTTGTCTTTATTGGCTTAGTCGCCAATGATCATATTTTAGGTGCCAACAGCCCTCGAGAGACTGATCGCCCGGGCTCCCCAAATACGCATACTGCTGTGAAGCCGTCGCCGGAGTCACGACAGTGAAGAGAAACCAAGCACAAAAAGGCCCACAATCCGTGAGCCTAGAGAAGAGCCAAACAGGCCACGATTCGTGTCCATAACGGGCTCAAAACGGGGTCAGAAACGTGCCCAATTTTGGCCTTCAGCGGCACGCCCCAGGGCCTTCAGCGGCACGCCCCCAATGGGCTTCAGCGGCACGCCCCCAGGGCCTTCAGCGGCACGCCCCCAATGGGCTTCAGCGGCACGCCCCCAAGGCCTTCAGCGGCACGCCCCCAATGGCTTCAGCGGCACGCCCAAATGGGCCTTCAGCGGCACGCCCAAATGGGCTTCAGCGGTACGCCCTCAGGAGCTCCAGCGGCACGCCTTTTTGCCTCTCCCATGGCATGCTTGTTCAGCCCGCCAACGGCACAGCGTGAAGGCTTTTTCAACGGCTGGACGACGTGAAGCCCATGCCCTATGTATCCTTGGCGCGCAGCAAGCCGTCCGAGGTGGCAGTCGATGACTGGGCCACGTAGCCTACCCCACTGACAGCCAGGACAGGAGCAGGTCAAACCCATCATCACAGCCGGCTTCCCGCCTTCGACAGCCGTGCTCGAAGTCCCCGGTGGCTGGTGGTATAAAAGGCCTCCTGTTCGACGAAGGAGGGGGTGGTTCTTATTCCCAAGGAAGAAAAGGAGCACAAAAACAGAAGGCACGGAGGAAGACACACAGAGAAGAGAGAAGAGAAGAAGAAGAAGAGGCATCCCGACGTGAGCGTCCTCCGACGACCATCAGGAAGAGAGAGAGTAAGAGAGTGGGAGAGTTAGATGTAGCGGGGGGGAAGCGGAGAAGGAGGGTGGACGATCGTCCCCACTTCAACTCCGTTCTCTCCCCTTCCATGGGTTTCCCCATTCTCCTCCTCCTGCTCTGTCTTTCTTCGGGGTTTCCCCCTTGCCCACAGCCCCGTATTGGGTACTTGCTTTGTAATATGTTTGTAGGGCCACGGCCCTTGGTCTCCCACGAATGAAAACAATCGCCCTCCTTGGGCCTTTCCTACTATTTCTGTTGGTTTGCTCCCGCCTTCACAATGCATGCAGTGTGTTGCCCGTGTTCTCCGGTTTCTTTCGAGTCACCGTATCAATGTGACGCCTCCCCTTCGAAACATGGCCTTGTGGGTCCTTCACTCGCCTTCTGTAGACCCTTCCTCCTTTTCTTGAACAACCTGCAAGCCCCCATACATTTAGCTCCTTTGATCCTCCGGCGATGCGCCCGATTGGCCCTTGGCCGGTACACCCAATTGCCCCTCAGCGGCACGCCCCAATTGCCCCTCAGCGGCACACCTCAGCTGGCCTTCAGCGGCACACCCATGGCGGCCCCTTAGCCGACACACCCTTCAGTCCCTCAGCAGCATACTTCTTGGCCCTACTCCGAGCCCTTCCCTTCATGTTTTCCGAGGCTCCGTAAAGGTGTTGTTGCCTCCGGGCGCCCACCTCCAGTTGTCGGGTTCCGTCACTCCATGTGGGCGCGTTCCCTTTATCTCCCTTACGCCCCGGGTTGAGGGGAGATGCTGCCGAATTTTTGTTAAGAACAATAACAAAACATTAAAAGAGGCAAAAGGAAGCAACAAACGAATGGAATAATCAGTAAACCTCCCAACTGATCAAGCCACTGCCGGCACCATGACGAGAACCGAACTGATTAACTACCCGACAGCCCGAACGCCCGACCCGCAAGAAAGGAGGCTGAACCGAGCAAAACGGAAACAAGGGGGAAGTTTATATAAAACTGCGTAAAAAAATTAAAACAAGAAGAAAAGAAAAGCCTTAAAATAAGAAATCGAAAACTGATTGGACCTCCACCACCACGCCTTGATTGGCCCTTCAACGGTGCACCCTGTTAGGTTCGGTGCAGTATTCAGAGGGGGGTGAATGAATATAACCCGTTAAAAAAAAACTTCACCCAATTTAAAACTAGAATAATAACAAGACAAATTCGACAATCTGAAGCTCAACTGGAAATTCGCTCTCTTGACAGATTAAGATATTCTAAGAAAACTAATCAACACTTCTGCTCAACCAGAAGCCAAACGCTTAGAGCGCCCCTATGCAATCATCTAGCGGAAGCAAAAGCAGATAAACCAAACCACAATGCACAAGGGGTTTTAGGTGGTTCGGTCCTCCAGACCTACATCCACCCCACCCTCAACCGAGTGTGGCTTCACTAGCTCACGCTAGAAACAGCAGACTCAGTCTGCAACAAATGCTGCCAAACAGCTTGACCAGGGGAACAACCTCCCCTCTTCCTCCCAACCGGAGGGAACCACTAGTGACATCAGTCACTAGCAAACCAGAGACGCAAGTCTCTCTTCCTCCAGACCGGAGGGAAAACCTAGTCTTGCAACCCACAAGACTAGAACCGGAGGACCAATCCTCCCTTCTTCCAAACCGGAGGGGAGCCTAGAGACCCAAGTCTCTCTTCCTCTGAACACCAGAGGGAAGCACAAGTGACACTACGTCACCTGCAAACCAGAGGTCTAGGACCTCTCTTCCTCCCAACCGGAGGGACCCCTGGACTTGAAACCTACAAGCCCAGAACCGGAGGACGAGCCTCCCTTCCTCTAACCAGAGGGAACCCACAAGTAGCACCCAGCTACTTGCAACCGGAGATAGCGATCTCCCTTCTCCTGAACCAACAGGAGGGACCCCGACCTCTCTTACAGAGAATCGGAAAAACAGCAAATGGATAGTTTAAAAGGAAAACGAAATCAGCAACAGAAAGCTGAAAAGACAAAAACAAATGTGGCTCTCGTAGAAGCTGGCTGGCCTGGATCTGATCCACGGTCCAGCAGGAACAAATCTTCAGTTGAAGCTTCTATCACTCTAGCTATCTCTTCTTCTCTATTCTTCTTCCTCTTCTTCTCTTCACACTCTGCTATATCGATCTCTTACTCAATCTCTCTTTCTTTCTCTTTCTCACTCTCTTTCTCTTCTTCTTTTCCTTATCTTCTTCTCTGTCTGGATCGTGGCTCTCTGTATGGACTTCACCTTTCGCCCATTCGATCTATCTTCTTCTGTGGAAGAAGGCTCATATATATAGCAGCAGCATCATCATCAGCCCCGACGTGTGACCTCCACATTTCCAGCCCTAAATATTAGGACGACGTGGCAGTCACTCAGCAGGCTTCATTCCAGCCTCGGATCACGTGCTGCCCAGTCATTTGGGAATGTTCTTCCTCGAACCTGCAAGGAGATACAAACCATTAACACTGAGGGCCACAATAACTAAAGCTGCACGAGGTATGTGGTAGCAGTTCTAGATGCACTGAGAAAGACACGACATTCAGTGGTGACAAAAACAAACATTACAAGGAGAACGACACGAAGTCACTGTAACAAAACAAGCACTACGACAAGAACGACACGAGGTAGGATGAGAACAGCACGAAGTGAGAAGGAAACAACACGCGGACATAATAACTAAGAACGACACGAGTACACTGTAACAGATCAGACACAACGAAGGGAACGACACGAAGTGAGGTTATAAAACAAAAGAGACACGAGGTCTAGAAAAGGCAACACGAAGACACGAAAATAAAAACAACAAAAACACAAATACTAGACCAACACGAGGTTACGAATGCAAAAACAACACGAGGACAAACACGGGCTGACAACAGAAACCGACACGAAGTGGTTGCAAACAAGCAAGACACGAGGTCTACGTAAAGCAACACGAAGTGTGGTCAAGGCGAGAAAGACACGAGGTCTAATGAGAAAGACCAACACGAAGACAGTTGAAACAGCACGAAGTAAAGAACAACGACACGAAGTGTAGTGGTGACAAAAACACACACTACACAGAGAACGACACGAGGTGGCACAGAAAGCAACACGAGGTGCTGCGATGTCTGCACTCAATAGAACAAAAACGACACGAAGACACAGAATGACACGAAGACACAAGAAGAATGACACGAAGACACAAGAAGGAAAATGACACGAAGACACAAGAGGAAAAACGACACGAAGTCAGTGAGAACAGCACGAGGTGAAACGACACGGGGTTCACTGGGAAACGACTCGAAGTTCATCAGAACAAATCGAGCTGCTACAGTAAACAACACGAAGACAATCAAACAAAAACAACACGAAGACATAGACACTAAAACAACACGAAGACGATGGATGCTACAGTGCAATGTCTAGATTTGAAATACAAAGCAAACGGCTGTACAGACTTGAAGACGTGAAGCCAATGTACAGACTTTGAAGAACAGTCCAATGTATGGACTTGAAATCGAAGACCAATGTGCAGACTTGGTTTTGAAGACTAGTGTGCAGACTTCAAGTTTAACTATGGATGTACAGACTTGAACATCCAGCAATGTATAGACTTCGTGAACAAAGTGCAATGCTGACTGATGTATACACTTGACAAATAGAGTAATGCATGAACAAACAATTAGCCACTACGTTAACCCAATCTAGCCATATTCATGAATTAACTATTCAAGCAAACAATCAGATATTCAAGCAGTCAATCAGTCATCTATATTAATTAGCACACCTCAATGTGACTCATGGTGTGTCAGTCATCATCAAAACCACACATGGGTACAACAATCTCCCCCTTTTTGATGATGGCAACACTATGAGTTACATTGACTCAGATCTCAGATTAGATTCTTCTCCCCCTTTGCCTTCAGCAAAAAGATATGAGTTGGAAAGTGAATTAAAACCAATTGTTAATTAAAAACTCCCCCTTTTTACTAAGCTGCCCCTTTTACTTTAGCAAAACGAATAAACCAGAGATGTCATATGAGACACTCAAGATAGTTCAGCAGAAGATGGCAACACAATATCAGAAGCAATTAAAAACAATTCTCCCCCTTAGTCAAACAACTTATGCTGTCATGCATATGCAACAATACTCCCCCTTTGACATGGCAGAAGATATAGAGCTAATGCAGACAAATAACACGATCAGACAATCTAGCACATTTCCCCCTTATGCATGTAGACTCTCAAACAGACCAGAGAATTCCACCCTTATGATCCTTGATGCAAGAGAAATCTACAAGGATGAACTCTGGTTATCTAGAGACAACAACTCTCATATGTGACAACCAGTCTGAATCAAATCACAGTGATAAAGGGCAATAGGATGAGCAGATTCAACGATTTGTGAAAATTGAGATAATGAACTTTTTCAGCAAGATACCAACTTCATAAAATCAAAGTCTTAAGTTCTGGATTCCTCCATCATAAAAGCTTATGAAACCTTGATTGTCAGATATGGTTTAAGAATGATGTAAGCTGAAATTTTCAAAAGAAATTGTACTCATATCTGAACCAACACTTAATAAACAAGGAACTACAAACTCATATAAGATTCTAGTTCAACCAACTTCTATCTTAATTAGTTTACTTTCCATGACAGCTTTAAAAGAGACACAAGTGAATGCTCCTGAATTTTACTTGTTCTTTCAGAATTTGATTTACACTTGTTCAAATCTTTCTTTAATGAACAATTTTGGTTTATCAGCACCTTTTGACGTGGAGAGACACCTTGATCAGAGGTCAGAATCCCCAGTTACTCAGTGTGACAACCGTATTGTTTCTCCCATTTTAGAGAACAGAGGTAGCATTAAAAGTATCTTTGGCATGAGGATACACCTTGATCAGATGCCAGAATCCCCAGTTACTCAATACAACTATGCCATTGCTCTGCCATATTTTCACAATAATTTCCAATCATCTCTTTAAACAGAGTTAACCATGGTACTTCATGACACAATCCTTTGGACATGTTTCTCAGTAGCCACAGTCATTGCTCTGTCCCTACTTTTAAAAAAAAAATTCAGAACAAGTTAGTTGTTTAGGAACAACCACATACACTATATATCTCAGTCAACGTAGATATGGATATCAACTTTTCATATTTCAGAAAGTCTTACATGAATTTACATGAAGCAGACAGTTCAAGTTTATTAAGAGGTTGAAACAGATATTTTCAAGTTTCTTGTAACCAAACAAGAGTACATAAGACTTAAACCACTTCCAGTTAACAAATGTTCTTAAGCATGTATAATGGAAGGTTCCTCATTAAAGGTATTTTAACTTTTATGAAGTAGTATTCAGGCTGAAGGTTTACTTCATATCTCAGCAGAGTAATTCAAGTGAGAATATTCACTAAACAGCATGATTCTGAGGAATTGTAGCAAATGAGCTGCTCTTGAGCAAAGAGATTCAAAGTTGACTTGAATAGAGGAAAAGCTCTCATTCAGCAGATTTAGGAGACACAAACAGATACCAATAAGGTAAGCATTCAGATTATGAACAACTTCAGAAGTAGTCAAGAAATCATTTGATACCACTTTAAATGATGGAATCACTGACACTTCAGATATGACAAGATGAATCATATAGCTGGAGAAGAACGGATTAAGCATGCTCCCCCTATCTATATGCAGTGACATTTCCCTTCCTTTTTTTTTGATTTTTCAAAGAAGTGATATGCTATGCAATGATTCCCTCTAACTAAAAACGCTGAATCATCCTATATGTCATGCAGACAATGTAGATGATGAATGATTATGCAACAACTGATTTAACATGCTATGCAGTAAATCTCAAGACAGTTGAGTGAATTCAGATGTATGAATAATGCTCCCCCTAAATGTATGCATTCAATGTATCTTTTCGGCATTTTCAATGTAATGAAATGCAATGCAATTAACTATATGTATGCACGGGCATGAAGCAAAAATATTCACATGAAGATGCGGACATTCTCTGATATGCAATCAAAGCATTGAAACATGATTTCAAGGTTTATGCTCATTCAGACTGCCCTATGAGGAGATATGACCCATGGTACTAGGTGGAGAACTTGGTCTGAAAGACCATCTCACACAAAGTAAGAACTTCCAGACAGATTTCCTCTGCCCTGTAGTAGCTTACCATTTGATATACCAAAGTGGTCATGCATCATAGTGCAATTCAACATACAAGGAGTTTGGCATATCATTCATCATGGCATTTGTGTGCAAATGCATTTAGAAGTAAACTCAATCATTTTCATGAGCATTTCAGATTTTTCCAATTAGTTTCAGTTAGACAATGCGCAAAAGAATTACCATGATCTGCAGTGCATTCAGATCACACAACTCAGAATACAAAGTTTTCAGAATTTACCTGAATGGGGCTTTATCATCTTGGGTGCCTTGGTTTACTTTACCCCTCTTTATTCCTCAGTCCAAGGCACACCTGCAGATTATTTGATCATCTTGATCCTGCAGGGACCCAAGCAGCTTTGGGTCCTACGTTAGCTCTAACAGGTATTCTAAATATTTTCATAGCAAGATTATCATCCAATTTCATTAGTGAACAGTCATCCATAGAATGTCCAACTTTTCCACAGTATCTACATGAAATGGCTGGTTTTTGGTTCTTATGATACATGTTAACAGCAGGGTGATGTTTATAAACATGTTCATAAGATTTTCTGTTATATGCATGAGCAGTTTGATGCTTGTTCTTAACCATCCAACATTCAGCAGATTTATGGCCTGGCTTCCCACAGTTATAGCATGAAATTTTCACAAAAGGTTTTGCAGGGAATTTGACAAAATGGGGTTTAACATAGTTCTTTTGAACATACCAACAGTCCTTGACTGTATGCCCATTTTTTCCACAGTGGGAGCATGCAAAAGAATTTCTTCTATGAAAACTATTTTTACCCCAAGTAGATCTAAACCAGCACTCAGCAGCCTTGTGCCCAGGCTTATTACAATTGAAGCACACAATGTGCTGACTAGAATTGTGTTTAGATCCACATGGATCATAAAAGTGCATGGAAGACCTGGCATGTAGTTTATTGTCTTCTTTCATGATAAAACATTCATTCATGAGATGACCATGCTTCCCACAATAATAACATGAAGCATCAGGCTTCCTAGTAGCATGGTTTCTATCAGAGAGATTTCTTGAATGTAAAGTTCCACTAGCATGCTCATCCTTTAACATCAATCTGCAGTCTTCCATTATGTGACCTCCTTTCCCACAATAATAACATGACCCCTTTTTAATATGAGTGTGTGTGAGATCATGTGAATTGTGTGTAGCCTTTCTTATTGCAAGAGGAGTGTCTTTATCCTTCTTCTGTGAAATTTCACTCTTTTTCAGTTTTTGAGTTTGTTCCACAGTTTTGGGTTTCACAGTGGATTTTTGTGCAGTGAATTGGAAGACAGAAGGAGCAGAGGTTGTGTTCTGATTGGAAGCTTTAACAAAAACAGTGGATGTTTTATTCCCATTACTCCTTTTATTTGTCGGACTATAGCCCAGTCCCTTTCTCTCAAAGTTATCACTCTTTCCAAGAAGCTTATTCAGATTGTCCTTACCTTTGACAAATTTTGATAGAGAATTTTTCAAATCTTTAATCTCAGAATTCAAATCAGCAATTTTAGCCTCATATGTGGACAAATCTGTTTCACAGGAAATAACTTGTTGATGCAAGGCATCATTCAGGCTTTTGAGTTTTTCTACTTCCTGTTTTAATTCTATTTCCTTGTCAGCTTCAGATAGGGACTTGTAAAGATCATCAACTTCTTGTTGAAGGGATGTGATAGTAAGCTCATATCCAGCTATTTTCTGTTCACTGCAACTGACATTTCCATTTAACATTAGGTTGATGGTTTTTAGGCTCTCAATTTCTTGTTCAGCATTCATCAACCTATCAGAACTATCCACACTTACACTCTTGCCTTTTTCAATTGTCATTAGCCTATCTGTCAGCTGTGTGTTTAGGTGTTTCAACTCATTGATTTCCTCTTTCAGTTTGCTGTTCTGCTCTAGGAGTTCATCATCAAACACCCATTTATCTGTTGAAGACTGACATTCATAAAACATTTCTTGTTGTTTTTCAGATTGAAATTTGTCAAGATTTTTCTGAATCTCTGAATTTGTTACTCTATCAGCCTCTAGTTTTTCAGAAATCAATCTATTTTCTTTTTCGAGATTTGTTGATTTGAGTTCAAATTCCTTGAGCTGATTATTAGTATTTCATTTGCAGATTTCATTTTTTCCAATTCAGAGTTGACACATTCTAATTCTCTCACCAATTTTTTATTTTGAACAATATCATTGTTGTGAGCCTGATCAACTAAGCTAAGCCTTTCCTTTAGTTCAGTAATTTCACACACAAACTCTTGACGCTCCTTTTTGTGTAGAGCAACTTGTTTCATAAGAGATTGTTTTTCAGATTTGAAATGATCTAAGTCTGAACTAATAGAATCACACTCTGTTATCTGTCTTCTGAATATTTCATTTTCAGTTTTCAGAGTTTCAAGATTTTCACCTCCTAGTTTTTCCAGCTTCTTTTTCAGTCTTCTATACCTCTTACTCATTTTTTCATGGGAGTGTAACAGATTAGCATATGCATCTTCCCAGTCATCTAAAGTGAAATTCTCGAAAGGGTTTACCTCCACAGCATCTTCAAATTCATCTTGTTCACTGCTATGGTCACTCTTATCAGTCATCAGACAGCTGTCCTCATTCATCCTCTGAACTAGTTTCAACTGATCCAGAATGTCCTTTGCAGACTGCAGTCATAAAAACAAGAATGTAGAGCCTTGTCAATAACTTTTTTCATTAATCTCAAAACTTTCTGATTCTCTCCATTTCTTAATCTATCACTTTTAGTCCATTTGGACTCTTCCTTTGGAAGTCTATGAGGACCATGTGAAATTAACTTCCACAGATCCGGATCCATCAAATCCACATAATTGTGTAGACTGCTAACCCATGAATTAAAGTTAGAACCATTGTAAACCGGTGGAGAACCCATGGATTAGATTGGCAAGTAGATTTATGCAGCAAAGAGTAAAGTCAGAAATGCACCAAGGGACAATAGGATCCTCTGCAGATCGTTGGATCTGATCAATCAGAGAACCGCTCTGATACCAATTGTTAGGTTCGGTGCAGTATTCAGAGGGGGGTGAATGAATATAACCCGTTAAAAAAAACTTCACCCAATTTAAAACTAGAATAATAACAAGACAGATTCGACAATCTGAAGCTCAACTGGAAATTCGCTCTCTTGACAGATTAAAATATTCTAAGAAAACTAATCAACACTTCTGCTCAACCAGAAGCCAAACGCTTAGAGCGCCCCTATGCAATCATCTAGCGGAAGCAAAAGCAGATAAACCAAACCACAATGCACAAGGGGTTTTAGGTGGTTCGGTCCTCCAGACCTACATCCACCCCACACTCAACCGAGTGTGGCTTCACTAGCTCACGCTAGAAACAGCAGACTCAGTCTGCAACAAATGCTGCCAAACAGCTTGACCAGGGGAACAACCTCCCCTCTTCCTCCCAACCGGAGGGAACCACTAGTGACACCAGTCACTAGCAAACCAGAGACGCAAGTCTCTCTTCCTCCAGACCGGAGGGAACACCTAGTCTTGCAACCCACAAGACTAGAACCGGAGGACCAATCCTCCCTTCCTCCAAACCGGAGGGGAACCTAGAGACCCAAGTCTCTCTTCCTCTGAACACCAGAGGGAAGCACAAGTGACACTACGTCACCTGCAAACCAGAGGTCTAGGACCTCTCTTCCTCCCAACCGGAGGGACCCCTGGACTTGAAACCTACAAGCCCAGAACCGGAGGACGAGCCTCCCTTCCTCTAACCAGAGGGAACCCACAAGTAGCACCCAGCTACTTGCAACCGGAGATAGCGATCTCCCTTCTCCTGAACCAACAGGAGGGACCCCGACCTCTCTTACAGAGAATCGAAAAACAGCAAATGGATAGTTTAAAAGGAAAACGAAATCAGCAACAGAAAGCTGAAAAGACAAAAACAAATGTGGCTCTCGCAGGAGCTGGCTAGCCTGGATCCGATCCACGGTCCAGCAGGAACAAATCTTCAGTTGAAGCTTCTATCACTCTAGCTATCTCTTCTTCTCTATTCTTCTTCCTCTTCTTCTCTTCACACTCTGCTATATCGATCTCTTACTCAATCTCTCTTTCTTTCTCTTTCTCACTCTCTTTCTCTTCTTCTTTTCCTTATCTTCTTCTCTGTCTGGATCATGGCTCTCTGTATGGACTTCACCTTTCGCCCATTCGATCTATCTTCTTCTGTGGAAGAAGGCTCATATATATAGCAGCAGCATCATCATCAGCCCCGACGTGTGACCTCCACATTTCCAGCCCTAAATATTAGGACCACGTGGCAGTCACTCAGCAGGCTTCATTCCAGCCTCGGATCACGTGCTGCCCAGTCATTTGGGAATGTTCTTCCTCGAACCTGCAAGGAGATACAAACCATTAACACTGAGGGCCACAATAACTAAAGCTGCACGAGGTATGTGGTAGCAGTTCTAGATGCACTGAGAAAGACACGACATTCAGTGGTGACAAAAACAAACATTACAAGGAGAACGACACGAAGTCACTGTAACAAAACAAGCACTACGACAAGAACGACACGAGGTAGGATGAGAACAGCACGAAGTGAGAAGGAAACAACACGCGGACATAATAACTAAGAATGACACGAGTACACTGTAACAGATCAGACACAACGAAGGGAACGACACGAAGTGAGGTTATAAAACAAAAGAGACACGAGGTCTAGAAAAGGCAACACGAAGACACGAAAATAAAAACAACAAAAACACAAATACTAGACCAACACGAGGTTACGAATGCAAAAACAACACGAGGACAAACACGGGCTGACAACAGAAACCGACACGAAGTGGTTGCAAACAAGCAAGACACGAGGTCTACGTAAAGCAACACGAAGTGTGGTCAAGGCGAGAAAGACACGAGGTCTAATGAGAAAGACCAACACGAAGACAGTGAAAACAGCACGAAGTAAAGAACAACGACACGAAGTGTAGTGGTGACAAAAACACACACTACACAGAGAACGACACGAGGTGGCACAGAAAGCAACACGAGGTGCTGCGATGTCCTGCACTCAATAGAACAAAAACAACATGAAGACACAACAAGGAAAATGACACGAAGACACAAGAAGGAAAATGACACGAAGACACAAGAGGAAAAATGACACGAAGTCAGTGAGAACAGCACGAGGTGAAACGACACGGGGTTCACTGGGAAACGACTCGAAGTTCATCAGAACAAATCGAGCTGCTACAGTAAATAACACGAAGACAATCAAACAAAAACAACACGAAGACATAGACACTAAAACAACACGAAGACGATGGATGCTACAGTGCAATGTCTAGATTTGAAATACAAAGCAAACGGCTGTACAGACTTGAAGACGTGAAGCCAATGTACAAACTTTGAAGAACAGTCCAATGTATGGACTTGAAATCGAAGACCAATGTGCAGACTTGGTTTTGAAGACTAGTGTGCAGACTTCAAGTTTAATTGTGGATGTACAGACTTGAACATCCAGCAATGTATAGACTTCGTGAACAAAGTGCAATGCTGACTGATGTATACACTTGACAAATAGAGTAATGCATGAACAAACAATTAGCCACTACGTTAACCCAATCTAGCCATATTCATGAATTAACTATTCAAGCAAACAATCAGATATTCAAGCAGTCAATCAGTCATCTATATTAATTAGCACACCTCAATGTGACTCATGGTGTGTCAGTCATCATCAAAACCACACAGGGGTACAACACACCCCAGTTATCTTCCAACGGCACACTCATCCAACCCCTTCGCCGGCACACTCCTCCCAGCCTTCAGCGGTACGCTTCAAAGCCTTCCCCGGCACGCCCCTTGAACCCTCAGCGGTACGCCCTAATTGCCCATGGACACACCCTTTAACGGCACGCTCTCCATGGCCCTTTCAGCGGCACACTCCCTCCCTTCGCCGGTACACCCTCAGCCACCGTCTCAACGGGATGCAACGTATAGACTTGGGACTGGCCAATGTATAGACTTGGCCAATGTATAGACTTTGGGCCAGCCAACGTACAGACTTCATGTTACAACGTACAGACTTTGGGCTTGGCAACGTATAGACTTCGAGCTGTAGTCAAAGGGGCAATGTACAGACTTCATGTTGCAGCATAATGTATAGACTTGGCCAATGTATAGACTTTGGGCCAGCCAATGTACAGACTTCATGTTGCAGTGTATAGACTTGGGGCTGGCCAATGTATAGACTTTGGGCCAGCCAACGTACAGACTTCATGTTACAATGTACAGACTTTGGGCTTGGCAACGTATAGACTTCGAGCTGCAGTCAAAGGGGCAATGTACAGACTTCATGTTGCAGCGTATAGACTTGGGGCTGGCCAATGTATAGACTTGGCCAATGTATAGACTTTGGGCCAGCCAATGTACAGACTTCATGTTGCAGCGTATAGACTTGGGGCTGGCCAATGTATAGACTTGGCCAATGTATAGACTTTGGGCCAGCCAACGTACAGACTTCATGTTACAACGTACAGACTTTGGGCTTGGCAACGTATAGACTTCGAGCTGCAGTCAAAGGGGCAATGTACAGACTTCATGTTACAACGTACAGACTTTGGTCTTGGCAATGTATAGACTTCAAGCTGCAACCGAAGGGGCAATGTATAGACTTGGTGTTGCAGTGTATAGACTTTGGGCCAGCCAATGTACAGACTTCATGTTACAACGTACAGACTTTGGGCTTGGCAACGTATAGACTTCACGATGGACAATGTACAGACTTTGAGCAGCCAATGTACAGACTTCGTGCTGGTTGAATAGGCAATGTATAGACTTGAGGCTGGGGAACGTACAGACTTTATATCACCCCCCCCCCCCTCCTTCACCGACACACTCTCCAGCTATGGCCCCTTTTCAGCCCCCAGCGGTACACCCCTTGAGCCTACAGCGGTACGCCCCCCTTTTTGGCCTTGTTGCTCTCAGCGGTACGCCCCTTCGGCCTCCAGCGGTACGCCCTTTTCAGCCCCCAGCGGTACACCCCTTCGCCATTCAACGGCACACCCCATGCCCTCAGCGGTACACTCCCATTTTTCCTTCGCCGGCACACTGCATGTGTATATACACATATAGCATGATAAGGGCATTGACGATAGCAAATAAATTGATGAAAATTATGCTAATTAAAGGACCCCGAATATGCCACATTAACAATGATTCAAAGGTATAAATAAACAATAAACACCAAATCACAGATCAGAACATATAACTAAGAAAACCCCAAATAAAAGACGCTAGGGCCCACACTACAGCCCCCCATCTCTCCCCGCGACCCGGGGCAAAAGGAACAATAATGCCGCCCTCTCAGGCCGGGCTCGGACCTTGGGAGTCATCCCGACATGGTCCGATCTCGACCTAGCCTCGGGCCGACATCTTGATCAGACCGGGTTTGCTCCTCATTCCGGACGCCCTTCGAGTCGTCACTAAAGTTGCCGGGTGTTCGGCAAACACTTGAACGGATTTGTCCCGACTTTTCCCGTTGCGTTTCCATCACGGACCCGTGTCCGAATATGAAAAGGTCCACGAGCGACCGACATGACCAGCGGTTGGTGGTCTGAATACAACCCTCAGTGTGATCCACTCCTATCTTTTTCTTGCACAATTAGTATTATTCTTTTCGGCCGCGGGGCCCCTAATTTTGGCAATTAATCAAGGGTATTCCCTCGTGTGGGGGATGTAAATGACGTCGTGACCTTTATGGCACGACGGGATTCGGTCCCGACACGAACCCTACAATCGTCTGACGAAGTTAGATCGAGCGCACCATGGGCTCTTCGGAGCCCGAATAAATCGTCACTTCGGTGACTGGCACGTCCACGCACTTAATAGACAAAACCACCTGAACCAGCGAATTTAAGCGCGCCCACAGCTCTAGCACGCCCGGTGGGACGGATCCACCCTTCATCTCTTTGCCGAAATTAGGGGCCCCGCGGCCCCCCTTCCTGTAATACTAATTGTGCTACTTTCTCAAATGCAGAGAAGAGAGAAAGATATCATGGAACCGACAATGGTTGTCGTCTGCAGCCCTCAAGTCGTGGAGAACCATGTCCAAGGCGGCTACCTGGCGGTGCCCCTCAACTTTGGGAGCTTCCCTCCCACTGTTGGCTTCCCCAACTTCTTGGGGGTGGCCTTCGCCGAGATCCTCGACGTGGAGGCACCCGAGGAGTTCCGGATCAACGCTCCCGCTCCGGGGGCCACTGAAGCTGCTGCCGGCCGAGCTATGGCCAAGAACAATACCAGCGTCCCCACAACGATGCTAAGCTGCAACGTGCACCACGTGCACCAAACCACCGGCCCGTCCCATCAAGGGTCAACATCCCACCGAAGAAGGCTCCGGAGGAACAACACCGACACCGGCTCAGGGCGCCGCGCCTCCAACTCCGGGAAGTCCATGACTGTTGGGGCCCTCCGAGTCCGCCTAGACGGGCAGAGGTCCCAGGCGACGCCGGACCGCGTCATCCCGACCATCCCAGTCCGCAACTCCTTCCAAGGACTGGAGAAGCTGAAGGAAAGGGCAACGCCCGCAACCCTACACAGGCCTGCCAAACTGAAACAAGTTTGGGTACCCAAGGGGGGCCAGCTTGCTACACCCGCCCAAGCGAGGCCCAGCGCTTTCCGCCCGAGGAGGGCCCGACAAGATGACCGGGTCGAGGTGATGACCCCAACTTCCTGACCAGCACCCGTCATCCCGGCGCCGTCCGAGAATGCACGCCGCCGTCGCCGAGGGCGCCGGCACAATGCCGCCCGCCCGGCTCTCACGGCCTGCTCTCCGCCTGCCGCTGTCAGCGACATGCAACCCCAGGCCGCTCTCCCTGACCAGGAATGGGAAGGGATCGAGCAGGCTATGAGGAATTACCTCCGAGGCCCGGGTAGCACCCCCGCCGGCCGCCAGAGACTGCTGGGGGCAATGGCTTCCGCTTTTCAAGAGGAAGGCGTCCGACCCGCACCTAGCGTGGAGTCGAGGACCCGTCCGGAGGAGTCGCGCCAGTCCCCTGTACGGGAGGAGGCGCCGCCCCGACGGTCGGTCTTTGATAGACTGGTGTTCCCAGGAAGATCGTCCAGGAGGGCGACAAAAAGAAACAAGAATAAGAAATGGCAAACATTCACCTGCGACATGGCAGGAGTTCATGGTCGGTATGGGGCCTTGCCCACCGA